>ML328054.1:0-69749 GCA_005239505.1 Nicotiana paniculata | reverse complement strand
CAAAATAAATCAAAGTATGCGTTCGCGCAACTTTGACCGAACAATCTTAATAATTAATTAAGTTCTATTAATTATATACACGTATGCGTGACATGATTTTTAGCGCACCAAATAAAATGAGTACACGTACGTGTGACTCGTTGCAAGATAACTCCATAATCACGAATAATCGAGTAATGAAAAGCGGTAAAAGGTAAAGGTACTTAGGCTCTAAAATGAGTAATTAAACAATTAATTAAGCCAAGTATGAATCATTAAGCGACTGTGCTAGAACCACGGAATCCGAGAATTCCTAACACCTTCTCCCGGGTTAACAGAATTCCTTACCCGGTCTCCTGGTTTCGCAGACTTTAGAACAGAGTCAAATTTCCTCAATTTGGGATTTAAACTGGTGACTTGGGACACCATTTAATTATCCCAAGTGGCGACTCTAAATAAATAAATAATCCCATTTTTGATTATGTCACTTAAAGTGGAAAAACTCTCTTATTACCCTTACCGGTGAAAAAGAAGGTGTGACAATCGGTATCAATAGAAACCAAGGGAGATAGATTTCGAGTAACATCGGGGATAGCTTATTAACGGAAAAGCGAGATATCCGTGATTGGTCGAGGATCGTGGTGTGAATCTCGGAACGGATCAAATCAGAAGCGGTTAATTAGCTGATTATATGATTTCCTTCTGTAATTAGAGTTACACCATAAGTAGAATTCCTCTACTATATAAAAAATAGTTTTAATCATTTGTAGGCATCATTATTCACAGAGAAAAAAAGCAATACAACTCTTTCTTTCTTTCTTACTTGTGTTATAGTTCATCGGTTTATTCCATCTTTACTGTTCTTGCATTTATCAGTTCGAGGGTATCCTAACTCAAGGTTGAAGCCCTATCTGAACACAGGTTTGATTTATTAATAGTTTAATTCTGTCATTTATTTCCATATTTATCAATTAGTATTGAGCGAAATCACAAATCCTTAAAACTACAATATAAATTTAATTGTTATCCAAATTTTAGGGTAAACATTTTGGCACCCACCGTGGGGATAAGGATAATAGTGATTGTTCAATATCGATTCTGACAACACACACTACTTTACACTTGTTCTTGTCAATATTTTTGTTTTCAAGATAAAATATTTCAAACTCACAAACAGCACCCACGCATGGTGATAATGGCCTAGGATTTCAGGAAGGAAAATGACAATGTAGTTGCTCCAGGGGTCGAGGTTCCTCAGGCTGATCTCGAGGGAGCACCAATTGCCAACCCAGTCGACGTCAGTTCGTATGTCTCCTTAAATGAAAATTTGGGCGCAGATCCCGAAGGGAGCGTATGCAGATGAGGCCAATCAGGTGGATGAGGTGCGTAAAGCGAAGGTGATGAGAAGTCAGCCTCCAAGTGATATTCTATATGCTACAGGCTAAACAAGCTGCTATTGCACAGCTACAAAATCAGCATCGAATGCCGAGTCGGGTCGAACCAAAAGTTTCCCGTCGATATGAGCCAGTACCAGAAAGATCGAATGCTAGTGAATCGGGGACTGACCCCCGCAGTGATGAAGATGATCAAGGAGGTCACCAAATGAAATGAACCGGGAGAAAATAAAATTAAGGCAAATAGAAACGTACAACTCGTGGGTCGATCAGATACTGGGGGCAGCGCCAATTTTGAAATGAATGGATTCGAAGAAGTTTGTACAGAAGTTGTTTCCTCCATGTGCGTGTTGATACCCAATTTTTCCTCAAAATTATTCTCAAACTTGCATATTATATTCAAAATTACTTCTCATAATGAATGGTATTTTTCCCTAATTTTCCATATTTTATCAATTTGTTTTCCTATTTCTTTAGTATTTTATAATTATTCACAAAGTATATTATAAATAATTTTAAAATGCTTCCCAGTACAATATATCATTTTTGATCTTATTAGTATTTAATTATTTCACAAATTAGCCAATTTGACGTTATTTAGCTATAATTGCAGTAATTTTTGCAATTATAGCCTAATTGTATACTCTATACTATTTAATCTGATAATTAGCCATTTTTATATTTTAAATACTAGTTAATTACCTTAATTTCACCTATTTAGTCTTAATTTTATTTTTATATAATTATTAGCAATTTTATTAATTATTTATCTATTTTTAAGGGGGTACTTAACAAATAGCCATCTTTATTTAAATCCTAGCCTAAATAAAACATGGTCCTAAACTGATTAATCTAGCCCAATACCAAAGCCCAATACCCTATCCTACCCGACCCAATTCCCCTATGCAATCTGAGCCGTTGATTATTTCAAATTAACGACCCAGATCAGCCCCTTCCTAATTTAACCCCCTAATGACTACCCCCATCTCTCATTTCCCCCCGCTCATTCTCTCTCAACCGGTCTCTCTACCTCCCTCTCTCTATCTATGGTTCTCTCTAGAACCTTCCACTTTCCCCCCTCTCCGATGAACTCTGTTCATCTTCTCCGGCCACCTCCCTCGCCGGAAATCATGACCTCTCACCATCTCCTAGACCATGCCTCACCCCACGCTGGGTTGACACTATTCTGATGGTCCTCATGTGAAAATGTAGCGGCTTAGCTCCCACCTATGGCCTTTCATGCTATTTTCCGGCCATTTCCGGCCGTTCGAGTAAGATCTATGACTTTCCGGCTAAAATCGATAATACTTTGGGGGTTTTATAATCTTTTCTGGTTCGCTATGAAACCCTAAACCCTTAAAATTTTCCAATTCTCTTAGATTTGTCATAGGTCTGTGTATATTATGAAGTTTTTTACATGTTTGCTCCAAAACCTTCCTGTTTCTAAACATTTCTTCATCTCAAAATTAGGGCTTGATAACCCCTCTTTCGAAAAATGATTTTTCTTCGGCTTTTAGTATCACTCTATGATTCTTACTATGTTTTAGTGATTTATTCGAAGTTTTCCTTTCATTTGACTTATTATATTGAAAACCCTAGGTTCTTAGACTGTGAGTCTCTCTTTGACTGATATGTTCGTTTAATTTGTATAAACTCTTGTTTCTCATAAACGTTTTAAGTTTTTCTGTGATTTTACCCTATTTTGCTTATTAGGGTTCCTGATTTTGTTTTCTTATATTGACATCATGTTAATCCCTTTAGTCATTTACTGTGTGCTAGTATTGAATCTCTGATTATATATGATTCTTTACTTTGCTATAATTTTACTTGCCTATTATTTGTTTAATGCGTGTTATTCTTAGTCGAATCCCTGATTCTCTAGGATTGGTGTCCTTCACTGATGGCTATGGTAATACCTTACTGATTTACAACCTTTAAAATATTTCCTTGCCTTATTTTGGTCAACTATGTTGTCACACGGATCCTTGTGCTATTTCCTTAACTGAAATATTCTGAACCTAGTCTCAATTGCATACTTGTACTATTTTGAAATTGTTTCCTTATATGTTCTATGCATGTCACATACGGGAACTTTCCTTATTTGTTATTTGCCTACTAACCGTTTGAACTTAACCCCTTCCATTAAGGAATACCTATACTGATTTTACATTGATTGATACTCAGTCCCTTAATTAAGGGTTAACATTGATTCCTACCTTATTTACCATCTGTTTTCAAACTATATATATACACTACACTTTCATTAAGCAACAGACAAACTAATTTGTTCAACTCTCTCTCTCACAACTAAAAAACTCTCTGCTCTCTCTCTCTTTTTTGTGCTAGTTACTACTATTCTAAATTAGTCGGCTGCAAGCCAAGGCTAACTATTGTACATCTCCTACTTCCTGTTTGTGTTACTGCTTTCTTCACTTCACTGGTATGTTCTAATTCATATTTCAGTTCTCAAACCAACATGTTTGTACTACTGTTGCAATTCATTGTGTTTGTAATTTGCTTTTACTTATTATTTTGTTGTTCAACATGTAACTAGGATCGTGAACTCCATTCACATGATAAGTTATACTCTATTTGTCATAACCATCATGTCTTTATGTACTTGATACATGTTCTTTGAAATCTTCATGCCTATGTTTGGTACATTAGTTTGATTAGGGTAAATCCTACTGTCTTGAACTATTTGGTCATGTTATGTTAGTATAGTCCCATACCCTAATGTATCCCTCAACCCCCTGAATCCTTAGGAACTTCTGATTGTGTACTGCCTACTACATGTTTGCCCTCACATGCTCTGTATTTGTCCCTCAAATCCCATTACCCCTGCTTGTGATTGTTGGACTATTCATGGTCCTTTGTGTGATGTTGAACTTGTTGGTGTTCCTGCCCTTTTAGTGGTTAAACTTCTTTGTTATAAAACTATTCCAATCAAGTTTCCCTCTTCAAAATTGTTTTCTTATTTCTTTTCAAAATTATTTTCTTGCTTGAATTTTTTCAAAACTATGTCAAGCACTCTCACATATACTCTTAGAAGTCTAGGTTCTGCCCCCTCTGTGTGAGCATTTCCTTGGGACCCTTGTGCTCCCTCTGAACTTTGACACACAAAGGCTGGCCATTCCACACTACACTTACTCTATCTTGGCTATGAAATCTGGATGTGAGCACTGCCCGGGATCCCTTGAGGTCCTTAGGGAACTCTGACACACCCGGATTGTGAAAAGGCTATGAAACATTACTTGGTATTGAGGACATGGAGATCTGGGCCTATTATGTAGGCTCCCTATAGTTAACTTCTTATTTTTCTTATATTTCAGTTGTGTAATTCATATCCCATGGTCTGTAATAATTAATTGTAAACAACTCTGGGGTCAGATAGTGAAAAGGGATGGGTGATATGCATGATGTAGTATAATTAAGGGTAGAGACTATGTTTCTAGATTTATTTTCTCTATGCGCAATAGCAGCCATAATTAGGTACAACATGTCATGCATTAGATATAATGCTACTTAGGCTCATATATACTGTTTTCCTTTAAGCATGTCATCATTCATTACTCTCACTTAGAGATCCTGCCTATAGGACAAACAATAAAATAAACTGCAATTACGTGATTCTCTCCATGTAAACATATTCTGAAACTTCATTTAGAGATCATGTCCTAGAATAAATAATGGTAACAACAACTGCAATCATGTCTCATCATGCTATACACGTAGAGATCTTGTTCTAGGTAAACAACGATTAAAATCTGCCGCCTATGTTATTCCTGAAAATGTTCATAATGTTGTGATTCTATGTGAATTTAGAGATCTTGTTTTAGCAACTGCATATGCATAATAACTGCTACACGCCTAGGCAAATCTTAGGTAATCAGCCATAAAGAAACAAAACCAGAACTGTCCTTTGTGATTAGTGTTCAACTATCAGCATGCTAAAATCAGTAGGCAAGACTGATTAGGACTTCCTCTTTGAGTTATGAAAAAAAAGACCTGTTTCTTTGACATTTTTAAATCACCTAGATACCATGCTTTAGGATTCTGAATTAATATGGACCTTAATTGTGCATGAGACATGCTATTTATGTGTACTGTGTGTGGAGTAATACTTGAGCCTTTATCTGGTTTCCATGCTTTCCTTTTATCTGCAGTCCTACTTGTTTATTATATGTCGCCTTAGAATTTTCACCTTTAAAACTTGAGGGTCTTCCTAGCACCTCCTTTAGGATAGGATTCCTAATTTCCTCCGGGACTGATAGGAAGGGACGGGTAACAGCATGCAATAGAGGTCGAGACCAACACTCGATTTAGGTACTTTCACGGGGTGGGAAAGGGTAGAATATGGATATGATGACTGGTGCGCTAATACCACGTGTAGCCCCTCTTCGAGGAGTGATTACCGGGTATTGCATTGATGTGATCCATATTATTATAAACCTAGGATACCTTTTATATGCTTAGATCGTAATCCTTTCAAAATCTAATCTTCTTTACTATCTTCAAACATTTGCATGCTTAAGACTTAAATCCCCTCTTATTTGAGCCTTTATTTGTTCGTTTGCTAAGCCGTACAAATTCACAAAAACCATTTGGCCGGGAACCACACTTGTGGATCCTGAGGGGTGCCTAACATCTTCCCCTTAGGATAATTTCAAGCCCTTACCCAATCTCTGGTTAGTAACGTAGTTATAATTAAACCTCTTAGGTTCCCTAACGCACTGTTAAAATTTTTAGGTGGAGACTCTTCAAAATATGCAAACCCCTTTCCCAAAAGGAATGATTTGTCTCAACCAATGTCATAAACCCTTTCAACCAGCCCTGGAAGGAGCGCTTGGGGAAAAGGGGGGGCGACAGTGCAGCTCCGAAGCCCATTCCAAAGAAATTTCGTATGCCAGAAATCCCTAAGTACAATGGGACCGCCGATCAAAACGAGCACGTCACCTCTTATACAAGCGCCATTAAGGGAAACAATTTGGAGGATGATGAGATCGAATTTGTTCTACTAAAAAACGTTTGGAGAAACACTACCAAAGGGAGCAATGATTTGGTACCATAATCTACCGCCAAGTTCTATCGACTCATTCGCCATGCTTATGGATTATTTCGTAAAAGCACATGCTAGGGAAATAAAGGTTGCGATGAGGAAATCAGACCTTTTCAAAGTAAAACAGAAGGATAACAAAATGCTTAGGGAATTCGTGTCTTGATTAATGGAACGCATGAAGTTACCGCTGGTCACAGATGATTGGGATGTTCAAGCCTTTACTCTGGGTTGAATGAATGAAGTTCGATAGCATCACGTCAACTGAAGCAGAACTTGATCGAATACCCGACAGTAACCTGAGCCTATGTGCATAATCGGTACCAGTCAAAGATCAGAGTCGAGGATGTCAACTGAGAGCTCCTTTCAATTTCGTATATTCCTAACAGGTCCATAGGCAGAAACAAAAGAGACATAGATAGGGAACCTCGGTCGAACAGAGACTGATATCAGTCGTACAATGCAGATCACAGAAACGGCAGCCCCGAACGCATTTCCATCTGAAATGATAGAAGGGGCGATCGAGGAAAAAATTCTCAGGGACTCATGAGAAAAAGTGGTTTTGATAAGCACGATGATCCCATAGAGGCACCATGGTTATCGGAGTATAACTTTAATATCAACACATTAGGTATTTTGTCGGCAATTGGGAGAATCAAAGATACTAGGTGGCCCAGACCCATACAAATTGATCCTCCCCAAACAAATCCCAATCTAATGTTCAAGTATCACGGCATGCATGGCCACAGAACAGAATATTGGAGACAACTAAGGGAGGAGGTATCCTATCTATTCAACGAGGTCCACCTTCGAGAGTTCTTGAATTATCGAGCCAAAAACCATTTCAGGGAAAGGGACGTCAACAGGAAAAATGAACATGAAGAGCCACAGCATGTGATCCATATGATCTTCGGTAGGGTCGATATTCCACAAGGGCCCGTATTCAAACGCACTAAAGTATCAATTACTAGGGAAAAACGGACGCGATATTATGTGCCAGAAGGCACCGTATCATTCAACGATGAGGAAGCATAAGGAATCTCTCAACCCCACAATGACGCTCTGGTAATTTCTATCTTTATGAATGAAATTCAAGTTAAGTGTATTTTAATCGATCCAGGTAGCTCGGAAAATATCATCTGATCGAGGATCATAGAGCAGCTCGGCCTACAAGATCAAATCATACATGCAGCTCGAGTCCTGAATGGTTTTAACATGGCCAGCGAAACAACTAAAGGAGAAATCATTTTACCGGTGAACGTAGCTGGAACAATACAAGAAACCAAATTCCATGTAATCGAGGGTGACATGAGATACAACGCCCAGCTCGGAAGGCCTTGGATCACAATATGAGAACAGTCCCTTCGACTCTCCACCAGATGTTGAAATTCCTAATGCCGGACAGGGTGAAAACGGTATATGGAGAGCAACATGCTGCAAAAAAAATGTTCGCGATCGATAAGGTGATACCAATATCAGCGCTATCGACAACAAAAGGATCGGAGGTCAAAGAAAAACAGGAGGCCAAATAGCAACCACAACCACCAGCCTCGACTCAGTCGAAAAAATAGGGGGCAGAAGAGGACGACGACGAATACTGGATCCCTCGATCCTTCATTATCCCCAAGGATTCTGACACCATTAAATCAACAATCGAGAAGCTGGAAAAGGTTATATTGATCAAATACCTACCCGATCGAAAGGTATACGTGGGTACGGGGTTATTCCCGAACTCGGGAAAAAACTCATTAAATTTCTTATTGATAATATGGATTGCTTTTATTGGTCCCACTTATATATGACAAGGATCCCACCGGAGATCACAACACATCGATTGAGCCTGGACCCGAAGTTCAGACTAGTGAAACAAAAGAGAAGGCCCAGTCCGAGGTAAAACATACATTCATCAAGGACGAGGTAACTAAGATTCTCAAAGTAGGATCCATTGGGGAAGTAAAATATCCCGAATGGTTAGAAAATGTAGTGGTAGTACCTAAGAAAGGGAACAAACTTAGGATGTGCGTAGATTATAAAGATTTAAACAAAGCATGTCCCAAAGACTCTTTTCCTCTGTCGATTATCGATCACATGATCGATGCCACGGCCGGCCACGAGATCCTTAGTTTTCTCAACGCCTAATCTGGTTACAATAAAATTCAAATGAATCCGTAGGATCAGGAAAAGACTTTCTTCATAACAAAATATGGCACATATTGTTATAAAGTAATGCCATTTGGACTAAAAATGTCGGTGCTACCTACAACCACCTAGAAACAAAATGTTCGAAGAACAAATAGGTAAATCAATAAAGGTATATATTGATGATATGCTAGTTAAGTCCCTGCACGCAAAGGACCATTTGACACATTTGCAGGAAACCTTCAACATATTGAGAAAATACAACATGAAGCTCAACCCCGAGAAATGTGCTTTCGGGGTCGGGTCAGGAAAGTTCCTCGGCTTTATGGTGTCAAATCGGGGGATCAAGATCAACCCCTATAAAAGATCGAATACATCACAGTCGTGGACAGTGTTAAGGTCGTGCAAAGATTGACAGGACGGATAGCCTCCTTGGACCGATTTATCTCGAGGTCATCAGATCGAAGTCATAGGTTCTTCTCACTACTCAAAAAGAATAACAATTTCTCCTGGACCCCGGAATTCCAACAGGCGTTAGAAGAGTTAAAATGGTACCTCTCGAGTCCGCCATTACTTCACACTCCAAAAGCAAACGAACAACTCGACTTATACTTAGCAGTCTCGGAGGTCGCGGTAAGTGGTGTCCTATTCCTAGAAGAGCAAGGTACATAGTTTCCCATTTATTACGTAAGTCAAACTTTAGGCGATGCCGAAACCCGATACCCACGCTTAGATAAAATGGCGTTTGCTCTAATAAGCGCCTCTAGTAAACTAAAACCATATTTTCAGTGTCACCCAATATGTGTGGTAACCACTTATCCTCTTCGTAATATTTTACCTATGCCCGAACTATCAGGACGATTGGCCAAATGGGTCGTCGAACTCAGTGGGTATGATATCGAATATCAATCCCGAACGGCCATCAAGTCTCAAATTTTAGCAGACTTCGTGGCCGACTTAACGCCATACCCGAAGTCGAAAAGGAACTTTTGTTAAAATCAGGTACCTCATAGGGGGTGTGGACCCCTTTTACAGACGGCGCTTTGAATGTGAAAGGGTCCAGGCTAGGCATCATTTTGAAGCCACCCACAGGAAATACAATTAGGAAATCTATCAAAACTTTTAAATTGACTAACAATGAGGCCAAGTACGAGGCCATGATTGCAAGTCTCGAACTGGCTAAAATCTTGGGGGCCGAGGTCATCGAGGCTAAATGTGAATCCCTACTGGTTGTAAACCAAGTCAACAGAACCTTTGAGGTTAGAGGGGATAGAATGCAGAGGTACTTGGATAAATTGCATGTAACATTATATCGGTTTAAAGAATGGACCTTACAGCATGTACCTCGAGAACAAAACAGCAAAGTCGATGCCCTTGCAAATTTGGGGTCATCGGTCGAAGACGATGAAATCAACTCGGGGACCGTCGTACAGCTTTCGAAGTCAGTAATCGAGGAAGGTCATGCCTAAATAAACTTCACAAGCCTAACTTGGGATTGGAGGAATAAATATATAGAGTATCTAAAAAATGGGAAGCTCCCATTGGACCCTAGAATCAAGGCCTCTACGAACAAAAGGCACTCAATTCACATTAGCTGAAGATATGGACTGTTGGCAGTATGCTTGGAACAGGAGACACCGATTACGTCCTACGAGAAGTTCACGAGGGTACTTGCGGGAACCATTCCGGTGCAGAATCACTAGTTCACAAAATCATCATAGCAGGATATTATTGGGCCAATAAGGAGAAAGTTACTAAGGAATTCATTCGAAAATGCGATAAGTGCCAAAGGTATGCACCGATGATCCACCAACCCGGAGAGAAACTTCATTCAATCTTATCCCCAAGGTCATTCATGAAATGGGGAATGGACATCGTTGGCCCTCTGCCATCGACCCCAGCTAAAGCTAAATTCATTTTATTTATGATTGAATATTTCTCTAAATGGGTTGAAGCACAGGCTTTAGAGAAAGTCAGAGAAATGGAAGTTATAGACTTCATCTGGGATCACATCATATGCCGTTTTGGGATACCTGCCAAAATCGTATGCGATGATGAAAAATAATTCATCGGCACCAGAATAACAAAGTTTCTCAAAGATCACAAAATAAAAAGGATCTTATCGACACTGCATCCTCTTAGTGTAAACGGACAGGTGGAATCGACAAACAAGACCATCATTCAAAATCCGAAGAAGAGATTGAACGACGCCAAGGTAAATGGAGAGAAATTCTACCCGAAATCCTTTGGGCATATCGAACAACGTCAAAATCCAGTACGGGGGCAACACCGTTCTCTTTAGTATATGGTGACGAGGCCATGATCCCGGTCGAGGTCAGGGAACCCATCGTCAAGTTTCGATACGCAATGGAAGAGTCAAATCACGAGGCTATGAATACGAGCCTCGAATTACTAGATGAAAAATGGGAAGCCGCCCTCGTTTGAATGGCCGCACAAAATCAACGCATCGAAAGGTATTATAACCGAAGGACCAACCTTCGCCACTTTCGAATTGGGGACTTAGCTCTGAGAAAAGTCTTGGGAAGGACTGTATCAGGTTCTCGACATCACCGGAAAGGGATCCTACAAGCTTGGCACGATAAACGGCGAACATTTGCCAAATAATTAGAACATATCACTCCTCAAACGATATTATTGTTGAGGTATGAACTTCTCCTTTTTTAATTACATTTTATACTAACTTATTTCAGGTGTTCGAGCGAAGAAATCGAAGTTCTCTCCAAGCATGAAGTCCTTAGTTCTGAAAGCATGCATTGCACTCTTTTTCCTTTCGACCGGTTCTTATCCCAAATGGGTTTTATCGACAAGGTTTTTAACGAGGCAACTATTTGTTCGTGCTAACTTAGAGTATCCGAGGCTTCTTTACAATCAACCTCGAATACTAAGGAGCATCACCCTCGGATGTTATGTTTTGAAGGAAATACTTCGTGTCAATAGGGTCTAGATAGGAAAATTTTGTAAAGGACCAAATGGTCGAATGAACCGTGTCCGTGTAGATTGCTCGAGCCCTAATAGCAAAATATGTACGCATATATAAACTATGAAAGAAGTATTTTCCCTTACCAGACATCACATGCCTTAATGAAATTTTTACTTTACAAATTCCAAACTTCTGATTTATTGTGGAAATTGGCTCAAGGGCCGATTGCAACTAAACTTCGAATGATCAACCTCTTACTCGGGGACTGCCGCTGAAAAATTGACATGTTCCAACTATTAAACTTTGATACCATAAGACCTCAAAAGGACAACCCTCGAATTTATAGTCCAAGGAAACCTTACTCGGGGACTAACACTTTGAAAAATTTCAAAGTATAATTGGGAAAATAAGCCAAGAGGCAGGCCCCAAAGCTATGGCCAAACTAACACGGATCAGAGACGTCCGAATTCCGCAATGAAAAATAAGCCTTCGAATTCTTTTGTAAACCGGTTAAAAAGGCTACCCTCGATAAAATAACCAAAGGGCTTCGATAATATCGGCCCTCGAAAAACCTTAAGAGGTGTCAAACTGTTCGAACCTTCGAACAAATTTAATACAAACTTGTGCTAAGGCATAAAAAGCAAAGGGTTCCGATAATACTAGATCCCGAAAAAATCCAACGGGTACAAACTTACTTCATGCTAAGGCATAAAAAATTCCTATATGTGTAAATTTTTTAAGCCTAAAAGGGGAAAAGGCCATTCTTCTGAGGTCATATCGGCCCGATTCAAGAGCCTAAAGGCCATTGTATTTTTTGAGTTCGAGAGTCCATCCTCACTCAACTAAAACCTAAGGGTATTACTACTTCGAGTTCGAGCAAGAACTCACTTGATTACAAAGGTAATATTAGTTTGGTTCCGGCCAAGTTGCCTAAAATCAAAAGTCTCAAACATATTTTTCACGAGACATGAAGTATATCAATATTTGTTACAAGGCACAGAGCAAATTGAAATTTTCACAAAGTCAAAAATTGAGACGAAATTCAAAGAAGAAAGATTTTTATATATAGGAATGAAGATATTTACAAAGTACCAACCAAGGTCCTACACAAAAAAGAAAGAAATATACAAAGATCCTAACTATTTTCAGGGGTGACTCCTTCCTCGAGGGCAGCTTCTTCCTCGGGTCCTTCATCATTCTCGGACCCACTCTTGATGCCATCATCATCGTCGTCAGAAGAGGCCAGCAGCCTAGCATCGGCTTCATGCTCCTTTGCCTTTGCTATCTCTTCAGAAAGGTCGAAACCTCGAGCATGGATCTCCTCGAGGGTCTCTCTCCGGGATTGGTATTTCGCAAGCTCGGCAATCCAATGTGCTTGAATGACAGCCTCCTTCACTTGAGCTTGAACTTGAGCAGCTTCGGCATCATCCAGATATATGGCCACCATCTTATCAGCTTTTGCCTTTGTTTTTTCGGCCTCAGCTTTGGGCCTTTGCAAGCTCGAAAGCATGATGAGCTTCGAGCTCTTCAATCCTCTTAGCCTGAGCCAAGAACTTTTCCTTCGCACTTTGAAGTTGGGCTTCAATTGAAGACAACTGGTCCAAGACAGTCTCTTTCTCAACAGCAAGGCGATCCATGCCTTCCTTCCACTTATAGGAGTCTTCTTTCACTCGGTCGACCTCCTCCCGGAACAGTTGGATCCTCTCGATCTTTTGTTGCAGCTGTGATATCGAAACATTATCCTCTGCTCCCGAATCAAGCCCATGGTTTTTCAGCAGAATCATTACCTGCTCGCAGTTTCCTCCTTACGAGCTTTAGCCAAATCAGCTCGGAGGTCCTTAATCTCCTCGTCTTTCTACCCGCAGTGAAGCTTGAGGGCATTCCTCTCTTCTGTAAGCTTCTGGAGATCGGCCTCGCATTGGCTCAATTCAGCCCGGGACTTAGAGAAAGTCTGTATAAAAAAAGAAAGGAGTTATACAGAAAAGGAAAAACGAAAAAAAGCTACATCAACAAAAGAATTCAAACCTACTCGGGTCAGGAGACGTTAAGCCTCTTCAAAGAGGTTGGATGCGTCATTGAGATCGGAGGCATCCTCAACCCCAGTAAAGCAGTCCCAAAAAGGATCCTCTTCACTGGGGACTCCGCCTACTTCAGGAGTCTCCAAAGCCTGAGCATCTCGTATAGCCTCTTCGGAGTAGGCAGGAAGGGATGGCGAGTGACCTGCTGTCATTTCCCCAAGTGAGTCACTCGGGGCGGTCTTTTCAACTTGAGAGATCTCGGGACCAGCCCCCTCGGATATACTCGCCACTGGACGAGAAGCAGCTTCGACCTCGGACGATTCGGGGACTTTGCCCGAATCTTTCTTCAAAACCTCTTCAGATCGAGGCGGGGCCTCACCAATAGCCGTCGGTTCAGTATCCTTGGAGGTCTCGATGGATTTTCTCACTCGGGTCACGAGCATCGAGTCACCTTCTTCATTTTCTTCCTCTTCCTCCCTTAATTCCAGAACTACATGGGCAGGGAGAGCAGCAGCATCTGTCCTCGATTTGCTAATCGAGCTTTTCTTCTTCTTAGGTTTAGGGTCCTTGGAGGTCGAGGCCATTTTTCTCTTATTTTCCTTCGCCAGCTTCGGAGCCGGAGCCGGAGCCTCCTCCTCACTAGACGGAGGCCTCAAGGCCGCATCTTTGTTCGGTCCTGCACAAGAAGAAACTAAGTAAGTATAAAGGGATATTATCAATCCATCGGGTATGAAAAAGAGTAAGCTTACCATGGTTCTTTGCTTCCCATCAGCCTTTTCCAATTCGCGCCGACAATGCTCAGCATAAGTAGAAGTCAAAGCCATTTTTCGGACCCAACTCTCGAGGTCGGGAATCGCTCGAGGCATCCAAACAACCGTTAAGTTATGAAAGAAGATATTAAATAAAGCAGAAAAATGGAAAAAAACATGGAAATCGACAAACAAAATAACACTTACGCTTCGAGTTCCATTTCTAGGGAAATAGCATCTTCTCCTTTGGGATGAGACCGGAGGTCCTCACCCGAACAAATTGACTCATCCATCTTCGGTCTTTGTCCTCATGGATGCTTGAGAACAACACCTTGGTTGCCCCACGTTGTAGTTTGATCAACCCTCAAAAGATACGAGGGTTGTATAACCTAATGAGGTGATCGAGGGCGAACTGCAACCCCTCGGCTCTGGTTGTGAAGAATCAGAGCATGATCACTATATACCAAAAGGAGGGGTGTATTTGGCCTAAAGTGACCTGTTATTGACGGAAAAAGTCAATGATGACAGGATCGAGAGGGCCCAACGTGAAAGGGTAAGTGTAAACACTCAGGTACCCTTCCACGTGGGTAGTAATGCTATCTTCAGGGGATGGGATCTTTACCAATTTGTCCCCCCAGTTGCAATCTCTTTTGATCTGCTCGATATACCTCATGGTTATCGAGCAGATATATCTCGACACGTACTCACACCGACCAGGAACCGATAGAGGTCTCTCGATCTTGAAATCGGGCTTAAGGACACACGGGCCAGGAACGCACTCCTCAAGGAGCGGATCCGTCGGCATCTTATCGCCAGCCGGCCGTGAAGAAGAAGAGGAAGCTTTTTCCTTTTGTGGAACCGTTTTAGATGTTTTCTCCATTATATGAGTTGAATAAAGAAGAAGATAGTAAGGTTTGATGGTTTGAGACTAGCGGTGAAAACCTAAGGAGTAATGAAAGAGGAGAACTTGAGAGAGATAAAAGCTTAGAAGAACATATGAAGGTGAAGGTAAAGTTTGATTCAACAAGAAGGAGGCCTATTTATGGATTTACGGTGACAATTAAACGACACTAGTGGCCGACTGCCAACTGACGCTCACTAATAGTTTGGGAAACTGTACCGACGAGGCGTTTCGGTCACTTCCATCGCTTACGTCATAGGGATGACATCATTGTTTATCGAGATAAAAAAAATTCGAACGCTCAGTCGTTTCTTATCATTATATTCCAAGAAACGAGGGGACTATCTGCATACAGTAGAAATCGGTGCCACCCGATTTTATTATTTGATCGAGACTAGGACGTCATCGAAGAGCTATGGCATTGAGTTCGAGATCGAGGTCTCTTTCTAGATCAAGGTCGGTATCAATCGAAGCCAAGGGGGATAGATTCTGAGTAACATCGGGGATAGCTTAGTAACGAAAAAGCGAGATATCTGTGATTGGTCGAGGATCGTGGCATGAATCTCAAAACAGATCAAATAAGAAGCGATTAATTAGCTGATTATACGATTTCCTTGTGTAATTAGAGTTATACCATAAGTAGAATTCCTCTACTACATAAAGAGGAGTTCTAATCATTTGTAGGCATCATTATTCACTGAGAAAAAAATAATACAACTATTTCTTTCTTACTTGTGTTATTGTTCATCGGTTTATTTCATCTTTATTGTTCTTGCATTTATCAGTTCGAGGGTATCCTGATTCGAGGCTAAAGCCCTATCTGAACACTGGTTTGATTTATTAATAGTTTAATTCTGTCATTTATTTTGTATTTATCAATTGATATTGAGCAAAATCACATATTTTTAAAACCACAATATAAGGTTAATTGTTATCTATATTTAAAAGGCAAATGCAAAATGTAGTTGCATCTTTTTATCATGTTTAGTAACATACTTGAAGAGGCAATAGGAACAATATGATATGTGCCAAAATGAGCGGTTGGAAGATTATCTATTTTTATTTTTAATTTCTCACCTAATGCTCGATACCTACACATTAGCTCGACAAATTCGAGTTTGCGGTGCCTAAGGCGTATTAACGAAAATCTCTTTTCGATCTCAATTTTTCTCCTTTTTCCTTTATCTACACCTTATCTAACAAAAACCTGTATAACATTGGATAATATATATTTCTTCACTTCGTTAGTGGCCCTTTTGCGAAAAAACAAATCACCACTATCTTTTAAGTAAGTAGATTAGCATGAACAAGTTATCTAAGCTTTTCAGGGAATGAAGATATATATTATTGAATAAAATAATAAATATATATACAAGTTCATGGAAAACAGCAGTATGCCCAGGTGAATGATGGGGTTTACCTTGAGTGTGCTTTCTTAGACACCTTCATTTTTTCCATTATATAGTAAAATTCTTCTTCAAGAAGTAATTAATATTCAGTTCTTCTCTCTTTTAATAATTTAACTATTTTAGAAGTGGAACCATATAATTCAGTAGTATAATAAAGGTGTTTACCCTAAAAACGTAGAATAATTGAATTTATACGTGGTTTTATGGACACGTGATTTTACTTGGCACAAACTGAAAAAATACATACATTGATATTGAAATTGACTGTAAAGAGAAACCAAATGAGATGTATAGCTTTGGCCCTCGAGTTAGGTGACCCTCGATCCAAATGAATATTCTGTTGAAATATGAACAAAGTAACAAAGTATTGAGAGCTTAAGAGAATGGTAGTATATTGCTTTGTATTGCGTGAATGTGATGATTTTACAAATGATCAGACCCTCTTTATATAGTAGGGGAATCCTACTTATGTTACAACTCTAAATACAGTAAGAAATCTCATAATTGGTTAATTAATTGGCCTCATCTTGATACGTGTTGAGATTTCCGCCGTGATCCTTGCTCGATTAAGGATATTTCGACTTACTGTTACTTGATTAGGTAAACTTCCATCGGTCTTGCTCGATCTTTGTTTTGCTTGATCTCGATCTTGGCCGATCTCGACCTTGATCGGTCTCTGGATTATGAGCTCAGCAGTCTAACTCCATACTATGACTCGATATAACATGAGGTCGAATCTCCAACCTCAATTAGTCATAAAAAGGACAGGCAGTTCTAACAGTATACAAAAGGAGAAAGCAAAGTTTCCTTTATTCTTTCCTTTGGGCATTAAGCATGCACTTTCCATTGGGCGTGTTGGGTGAGATAAAGGATCAGAAAAGGCAACACTGCGTGCAAAGTGCTTAAGGAATGACTCATTTTAATATTAAGCCAAACAGCATTATAAGCAACTTGAGATATGGAATTGGTATTATACACTCACCAATTCAATCAAAATGTTTCTCCGTCAGAAACCACCAAACAAGCTCCAGCTAACCTTTACATGGGATGTCCTCTTTTTAAATTTTTATACGACAGTAGTGTTCGATCAGTCTCCGCACACAATACGATTATGCATATGAAAAATGAAAGAAATTATTTACTTCCTTTGTTTGAATTTATATGATAATGTTTGATTGGACATGAAGTCTAAAAGAGAAAGAAAAACTATTGAAATTTGTATCTAAATTAAAGCATACAAATTTCTGTCTATATATCATCACATCAAGAGTAAAATGATTTTGAAGTTAAATTGTATTTAAAATTACAAAATTATTATTCTTTTTAAGACGGACTAAAACGAAATATGCTCGTACAAATTTCGACGAATACTCTATCTGTTCCAATTTATGTGAATTTATTTCCTTCTTGGTCCGTTCCAAAAAGAATGACCCATTTCTAAATTTGATAACAATTTAGCTTAAACTTATAATTTTACCCTTAATGAGAAATTTTTAGAATCACAAAAATACCCTGGATCCCTTTTAGACTTGTTTAGGACCACAAATTTTAAAAATTTTATTTTTTCTTAAATTTCATATCCGAGTCAAACGGATTCACATAAATTGAAACGGAAGGAATAGCATTTTTTGTATGCTAGTATGTACACGTGCAGAGATGAGAGGGAGCAGCTTGATATAATGCAGACGTAAGAGAAAGGAGAATACAGTAAGCAAATCTATATAGTAAATCTTATGGTGTTAGACTTCCGAACAATGACAAAACTGGCGTTCAATAATTTCATTGATGGGAAATGGCTCTTCTTTGTCTTGTAGCTGGAACACTCTGTCTTTTCTAGTAATGTTTAAGCTTTTAATCCCAAAAAAAAAAAAAAAAAATTAAGAAAATCACTACATTGTCAAAACATCGTGTTACATGTATCCAGTTGGTGGCGATTAATTATGTCTTGTGGATCCTTTGGAGCTTCAACTGTCACCAGATTTCTCTGAGATTGAGACTTAACTTCACTCTCTAAATTTTCTAACTGAAAGCATCCCGGTTCACTAAACTCCCGCTATGCATAGGGTCCAGAGAAGGGTCGAACTTTGGTCATCTCACAATGTAGTTCCTTAATCCATTCATCCCCTTGTTAAATGACAACAGTGAATCTTGAGGATGATAGTGGAAGCTAATCTTCAGGATCCAGATTCTTGTCTCTGATTCTTGAGGTTAAAAGTTATGACCATTTCCGGAATAACTCAACACCATCTTCATATTTCTTGCCAATTGATATAAGCTTCACTAAATTTTCTTGCTATGGTTGTACATAGGGAACTAAGACATATTCCCAGAAAGCAATTTTCTCTGTTATATCAGCGCCAACTGGATCAAGTCAATTATATGAAACAGGTCCTGCCTCGAGCAGAAACGATTGTTCATTTCACCTTCCAATTTCTTCAAGCTTGCTAACTACCTGTTTTATAGTAGGTCTAAGAGCAGGTGAGGGAGAACAACAAGCCATTGCAAGCTGAAGGAATTCATAAATATGATCTTCACTAACTGCCCTTTGGCCATCACTTTGGCTAAGTAGAATCTTCGGATGATAAAAGTCGACAACTCTATGATCAAGAATTGCACTCTGAATGGCATTAGGCAGATAAATATCCTTATCAAGATTTGGTTTCCTGTAAAATGGTTCTTTCCCTGTTAGTAACTCTAACAAGATAATCCCGAGGCTGTAAATATCAGTTTCTTCGCTAACTTCTTTCATCTTGATCAATTCAGGGGCTTTGTACCCTTGAGTTGCTGATGCTTCAAGCATTTCTTGGCCTGCTGTTGGATTCAAGACAAGATGCAAACCAAAATCGGACACATATGGTCTCGAGTGACGATCCAAAAGTATGTTACTCGACTTGAGGTTTCCATGGATTATGGGAATTTCCAAATCTGTGTGAAGATAGTCTAGTCCTCGAGCAATGCCAATGGAGATCCTACATATGATATGCCATTTATGAGCCTCACCATTCCCATCTGTTACAAGTAGATGCATAATTTTCTGCTCAGTAAAACAGATGCATATTCGTCAAATAATCCGTTGAAACCTAATACATTTTGTATGCTTCAGAGTGGCTGAACTTAACACGATACGCAAAAAAAAGGGGCAGCCCGGTGCACAAGGCATTCCGGATCCACGGAAGGTCCGGCCCACCTTAAGGGGTGTGATGTAGACAGCCTAACTATCGGCTGCTTTCACGGCTCGAACTCGTGACATATAGGTCATACGGAGATAACTTTAGGTTATTCCAAGACTCCACTTCTCTTAGCATGATAGGAAATTAATGAAATTATAATTTTGACAAAGTACCTACTATTAGGTTCTTAGGAAAAATGACAAGAAAACTCAGTGAGATACTTAGTAATTAAACAAGACATGTTGAAACTATTACACTGCACCTGTGTAGCTTTTAAATATGCAGAAGAAAACAAATTCCACCTAAAATCCAGAAAGTACGACTCATCACTTAGCAAACATTTTCCAACACACAAAGCCTGTCCAAAGGACACAATTATAGAGAAAGATGAAATCACCGCCAAAATATTCAAACAGAAAAAAAAGAAAAAGTGTGGAATAAAAGAAAAAGAAAAAGTCAAAGTTTCATTTCATTGTTAAATTAAAAAGCTATGCTCGAAATAGTATCTTCTTGAGAGGTTACAAAAATAGCAAGTATATTTACCATCAAAATTGAAGGGGGAAAAAGGTAATAATTAAAGAACCTCAAACTTCAAACCGCATATAGGGATCTAATAATGGAAACGCCATAAAAGCACTCATTCCAGTTGTGAGAAAATGATTGACAGAGACTCTTTGCAAGGCACTAAGTACGCGTTTGGACATAAGAATTGTAAAATTTCGAAAAAATGGTGAGCCTCAGTTTGATTGTTTTTGAAATTTTGTACGTGATTTGAGTGAAATTTTTTATAAAAAAAATAGTTTTTAAAATTGCTGATTACGAAAAAAAATGAAACTTTTTAAAAAAAATTCCATCAAATTTTATGTACAAACGGGCACTAAATAGCAAAATAAAGACCCCCCCCCCTAATATTTTGGCCATGAAAAAATTGTACCAATAAAACCCAAGAAGAAAAAACAGAAATTAAAACGTTTTAACCTGTGAAAATCAAGCATCTCCTGCCAGATGTTACAATCCTTAAAATGATGCCTTTTCCTTTCTTTATTCTATTTCCATGACAAAAAAAAAAAGATATTCTTGAAATTTTGTAGAACACACACTCCACATCAGAGGCAGCTTAATGGTTTTACCCTCCAAAGTTCTTAAACATGAATTCATTATACTTTTAAGATTATAAGTGTTATTTTTATTATTTGACACAAGGCTAAAGTAATACATTTTTTGTATGCATAATTAATCATATATATAAGTTATCTTTCTCAGCAAAAAAAAAAATAAAGAAAAGCTTTGCGGGGTGTGATTAAAAAAATTTCATTAAAAATAAAAATTTTAAAATGAAATTATTTTCAAATATAATATCGAATGTGTCAATACTGAATTCAGTTGAAAGCCAAATACTAATTATTACCTCTAATCAATTGGGCTAAGGTGCCATGCCGATAAAAAGGATGAACCATCAGCTTCTCTCCTCTTGGCCCTGCATAAAATGCACACAGTGGCACCAAATTGGGATGTCTTAAGGACCCCAAAAGTTCCATTACAGGCACAACTTCTTTCATTGTCACAGTGCAAGCTGGTCTCAAGAATCTCAATAATTTAAGCCTATCAATACTCAGCAAAGTAGCTCTGTACAAAGTTCCATAACTTGATTTCCCAATAACTTCACCTGGAGCATCCAATATATCATACACAGTGAGATCTTCACCATCTTTAAACTTTATCAACAAATCTTTTTCAACCCCATCTCTTTCTTTTACCTCAAAACTAGCTTCTATATCTCTGGAAACAGTTTCTCCTCCTTTCCTTCTACAACAATAGATCATGACCAACAGAATAATTATAGCAGTTACTACTGAACTTGGTACTATAATAAGTATGAGCATATACTTGTGTTCCATATTGGAACTACTGAAAATGGTGTAAAGATTGAATCTTTATGGCATTTTAAAGGAAAACAGGAAGATCCAAGATCTGGGAGAATATTAAGAATGTGAAATCTTGAAAATATAAAGTAGAAATGTTGTCATATGGGTATGTTTTCATGGAAATGGAACAAGAGAAATGTAAAGTGAAATGGGGTTGCGGAGATTGTGGGGAAACTCATGGATTTTTCGGAAACGGTTGGAAAACAAAATCTAGAAAGAGTAATGGAAGGTGACTTTGGCTTGGAAGAAAGCTGCCGCAGACAGAGGAAAAAAGAGAGAGAAAAGAGGAAGAAGAAGTCAGAGAGAGAGAGAGAGAGAGAGAGAGAGAGAGTTGGCTAGAGAAAGAGTGAACAGATGGAACCATGTGCCTGTTTTATGGAATTGATTTCTTGATCTGATGTTTACGCTGTGTCTTTTTACTTATTAATTTTCTCTCGGCTCCCCTATATTAATGTCAGACCTAATACGTAGTACTTATGAAGAAGTAAAGAACTTTGATAAAATTCTATATTAGAAAAAATAATGCAAGTATTAACTTTATGCCTTACTAAGATTTTATTTGGCATATTTTTTTGATATGTATATAACTAATACATTATATTTGATATTATTATATGTATAAGTAATACATAAAAAAATTATGGCATTAGTTATATCAAGACCATTAATGTGTGCATTAGCATAATTAAAAATAATTGCCCTTAAAGTCCTTTAAAGCTAGAGAATATGGAAGGTATTTTTCTTAAAAATTATGCAATGAATTATAATTTTAATACACCACACCAAACAGTAGATAAGAAATAATATTTGCATAACTAATGCTGGCATTACTAACTCATGCATTACTAATACGCCAAACAGTGGGATTAGTTATGTTGAGATTATTTTTTATCTATTGTTTGGTTTGATATATTAAAAATAACATGCATTGTATACTTTTTTTTAAAATTATTTGATTGCAAAAATATCCTCTACATTCGTTGGAAAAGATTTTGAAATGGCAGTTATGTCTTTATACATGCTTATTGTTATGCGGCGCCTCCCTGAGATTCTTTAGAAGGACGACGTAAGGCTAAGCAACTGATGACAATGCAGTTACTGTCCGCCAACTGAGGTCCCCTCCATACGCTAGACGGGATTGTGATTGTCGTATGGGAAAATCAATGTCAAAGCAATTGAGAGAACAAAAATGAGAATTGAGAATGAAAGAAAGCTTAATTGTATTAATGAAAGCGATTATAGAAAAGCAACATGATGTCGAGGGAGAGAGACACCAGTATAGAGAATTGTTTGCTTGCTAGAAAATTTTATTGCTTGATCCCCCTAATAGTACTTAAAAAAATAAACCAAAGTTACAAGACTTGACCTAACTAAGCTAGAGAAGCATAATGGAAGTACATGGAATAAAACTACTTTACATTTACAATGAAAAGGACTTAGTTTTTTACAAGGTAGAAATATGTCCGTTGTCAGTAACCTTGTCTTTGGCATCACGATCTGCGGGCAAGGCGCAGTTGGCATCCGCTTGCGGCTAGGCGCTGGCGAAGGATATCGGTGTGGCGACAGAGGCACATGTGCGCTTATCACTTGGCGCAGCCAAGACCACGGGGTCGTCTATGGCGCTAGGCGTTGGGAGGCTTGCCAGGACGCCACGGGGCGTGCCCAAGGGGTCACGGGGCACGGCTATAAAGCCGCCCATGACATTCTCCCCCACCTGAGTTGGCGACGTCCTCGACGCCTTACATGCAAGATAATCATCAATTAGGCTCTTGTAGGCTTTGAGGTTTGTTCCCCTCTCCCAAGTATTCTCCTCTGCATCACAACCCTGCCATTTTACCAAGAACTCTTGGTGATCCTTCCTTGAGGCGTGAATCACCTGATCATCAAGAATAGCTTCAACATGCCTTTTTCTGGTTGAATTGAGGCCTCGAATATTAGGTATTGTGAGTTGGCTCCGTGAAGGATCCTCCGTGTCTTCCCGAAAAGGTTTCAGAAGGCTGACATGGAAGACGGGGTGGATTTTCCACCAAGCTGGGGTATCCACCCGGTATGTAACTTTCCCAATGTGTCTTTCAATGGACAAGGGTCCAATGTATTTTTGCAACAGGCGAGGGTCATGGACCCCTGCAAAAAAGTACCACTTTGGGATTTTTACCATCACGTTGTCTCCTACTTGGTATTCAACAAAGCGACAATTTTGATCAGCATGCCTCTTCATCCACTTTTGGTCTTTGACAAGATAGCTCCATACTATCTCCATATTTCGCTTCCATTCTTTTGAGAAGCTAGCATCTCGAGGAGATTTTGACATGTTTGGTGCACACAGTGTGTGGGAGTAGCAGTTGTTGTCCAGTAACAATTTCAAAAGCGCTTTTGTTTGTACTAGAGCTCTTTTGTGAATTGAAACACAGTTGAGCAGCATCCAGAAGCTTCACCAAATTCTTCTGCGATCCGGTTACAAAGTGGCGGAGATATTCCTCCAATATACCATTGAGTCGATCCGTTTGGCCATCAGATTACGGATGAAAACTTGAGCTATGACTCAATTTTGACCCGAGGCACTTAAAGAGTTGGGTCCAAAAGTTGCTAAAGAAGCGTGAGCCGCGATCACTAACGATGTCTTTGGACAAGCCCCAATATTTAATGACATGAGAGAAGAAGAGTCGAGTTGTCTCTTCTGTTGATATATATTGTGGGGCTGCTATAAAGGCAGCATACTTGAAAAACCGATCCACCACAACCAAGATAGTTGTGAGATCTCCGACCTTGGGCAATCCGGTGATAAAATCCATGGAAACGCTTTCCCAAGGTCTTTTTGGGACAGCTAGTGGTTCCAAGAGTCCCGCTTGTGTCAAACGGTCTGACTTGTCCTTATGGAATACTAAACAAGTCCTCACATACTGAGCGATGTCATCGGCCATTTGAGGCTAATAATATGCATGGAGAAGTAATGCCATGGTGCGTTCTTCACCGGGATGGCCGGCCCACAAAGTATCGTGACATTCCACCGGAAGATTCCTTCACATATATCCTCCTTTAAGAATATAAAGTCGGTTCCCTTTCACTTTCAGGAAACCATCTTTCATTTGAAACTAGCGAGTTTTGCCCTATCCTACCAGATCAACCATATATTGTACAGTACGATCCTTGATGAGTAGATCATGTATCTAGTCCTTTATGGCGGTGGCTACTTCACTCCCCCTTAGGGTGGAGAGTAGGCACACCATTGCTAGGTCAGCTCTCCGACTGAGCGCATCAGCAATATGATTAGGCTTCCCACTTCGGTACTCCAGGTTGAAGTGAAATTCTGCTATGGGTTCCTGCCACCGGGCTTGTCGGCCATTCAGCTTCGGAGTAAGCAATGAACGACAACCAATAATTCTTTCTCGTGGGTGGCACAGCACCACTCTACATCCTTCAGCTTACGGCTCTTGTACGCTACATGATGCCCTTCTTGTAGTAAGACTCCGCCAAGAGCATAGTCTGATGCATCCGTTTGCACCTCGAATGGCTTGGACAAATCAGGGAGAGACAAGACGGGCTACTAGACATAGCCATTTTTAATGCGTTGAAGGCCTCCGCTCGCCTGGGTACCCAATCCCAAGGCGTGAACTTCTTGAAAAGTTCTTTCAATGGCACTGCGATGAGGGAATAATTTTTTACAAATCGTTGATAGATGTTGCATAGGCCAAGGAACGTCCTCAAGGTGTGAATATCCTTGGGCGGCGGACAATCTGTGATAGCCTGAATCTTTTTGTTGGTCCATCTTGTCCGCCCTTCCTCGATGACATGTCCGAGGAAGTCAATCTGTTTTTGAGCAAATGAGCACTTGGATAGCTTTGCATATAATTCGTGCTCCCGCAAATGGGCTATGACCTTTCGCAAGTGCTCCATGTGTTCTTCCAATGTTTGGCTATATACCACAATGTCATCCAAGTAGACCACCAAGAATTCGTCAATGTACTCTCGGAAGACTTGGTTCATTAGGGTGCAAAATATGGTTGGAGCATTAGTCAAGCCGAATGGCATAACTAGGAAGTCGAACAACCCATATCTTGTCACACAGGTCATCTTGTGTTCATCACCCCTTGCAATCCGAACTTGCCAATACCCTGTATTCAGGTCTATTTTTTTGAACATCATCGCACCATCCAGTCTATCGAACAAGTCTTCCATGAGCGGAATAAGGTACTTGTTCTTCGCGATGATTTTTCTTAGAGCCTGATAATCCACACAGAGTCATAGACTACCTTCGTGTTTCTTTTGGAATAGCACGGGGGACCCATGTGGGGACTTGGAGGGCATAAATTGATCCTTGTGTATAGCATTTATGTCAACTGTCTCCGAAGCTCGGTAAGTTCGGGTTGGGACATTCTATAAGGAGCCCGGGCGGGTGGCTTTGCACCCCGCACTAACTCAATCTCATGGTCCATGGTGCGTCTAGGCGGGAGTCGCTTTGGCATATCCTGTGGCATGACGTCTTCAAACTCCAATAGCAGCTCATTTACGAGTGTAGGAATTGTACCCAATGAGCGTTCTATATCTTCAACGCATAGAGTGGCCAGGAACGTAGGTTCATGCCTTTTGACTCCCTTCTTCAAGTGCAAGGCCGAGATGTTCTCAGCGACCATCTTCATGGGCATGTACGGGATAATGCAGGGCTTGGCCCCGTTTGTTCCCATCATTAGTAGCATGTCTGCATATGGTACGAGCATGGTGTCGGTTTGCCTCAGGAATTCCAACCCAACTATCAACTCGAAGTCATCTATGATCACCACGCGCAGGTTGAATTTTCCTTCATAAGGACCAAGCTTTTGTAACGACCCGACCGTTCATTTTGAGCATTTGCATTTTGCTCGATAGTTTAGGGGATCCAGTTGCTCCGTATGATATATTAGGATGTGTGTGCAAAATTTGAGGTCATTCGGACGTTGTTTGATAGGTTTCGGCATCGTTGGAGAATTTTGGAAGTTTAGAAGTTCTTAGACTTAAATCCGAGGTTGATTTGGTGTTTTGATGTTGTTTTTGATGTTCCGGAGGTTCGACTAAGTTCAGGTAGTGACATATGACTTGATGGAATTATTGGTTGAGGTCTCGAGAGCCTCGGGTGAGTTTCGGATAGTTTTGGGTTGTGTTGCGCTCGTTTTTCTTATGTTTCGACGCCGTTTCTTCAAACATAAATGATATCATATTGAGCAAATGAGCTCCGATTTATGTTTTGATTGAATCATTAGATTCGTATCGTAATTACGGACCCGTAGAAAGAAAATCATCGAATTTGGACATCATATGAGGATTTTATGGTCATTTTACTAAGAATTAGGTTGCCAGATTTTTCAGATTAATTACGAAATTACCACTGGCAGCGTATTTAAAAATCTGCACTATTTGCAAATATTGAAACCAACATATCTCATTCATTATAAGGTCAAATTGAGTGATTCAAAAGCCTAACTTGACTAGAATTTTAAAGGAATCCATTGAAGGCATAAAAAGCAAGTTTCGAGATCATTTGGCACGAGAAACAAAGCAGAATAACTGGCAAAAAAATATATAAAATAAGGGTTTGTTCATTCGGTCATATTTTGAGTTTGGGGAGCTCGGATTTGGGCGATTTTGGAGGCAATTTTCACCATATGGATTGGAGTAAGTGTTCTCTACTTGGTTTTGATTATATTTCATGGATCCATCTTCGTTTTCGGGATTTGATTGATGATTTCAAAGTGAAATTGAGGGGGTTAGGGCTTGAGTTTTGGAGAGTTTGAGGTGAGAATTTGAGGGACCAAACGGAGTCGGATTTCGACGAATTTTATATGGTTAAACTCGGGAGAGGACGAGGTTTATGATTCTTCCATTTTTGACTGATTTCGAGGTATGGGACCGGGACCGGATTTTGGCCGATTTCGGATTTTTGACCTATTTTGTAGTTTTTCTTGTGGAATTCATTTTTCTGCCCTATGTTGATAATATTATTCTGATTATGGTTAGATTCAAAGCTTTTGGAGACCGAGTCCAGAGACGAGGGCATCCCGGAGTAGGATTTTTACACGGTTAAGGTAAGTAACAGTTTTAACTCTGGCTTTGAGGGTATAAATCCGGAGATTCGATATCATGTGATTGTGTGGAAGTGATACCTACGCTAGGTGACGGACATGTGGGTGTGCACCGCGAGGGATTGAGACTTGGTCCATCTGGTGAGGTTGTGAGGCCTAATAGCTATTATTTGTAGTTGTGTGTTTATTTGTTGTTGAACTTGTTTGCCTGCATATTAGAGATAATGTTTAGGCTTTATTCATGCTCACGTTATTTTTACTAAGTCATAGAAATTATTGTACATGTTTACCTCAGTCTCTATTATTTTGTTGATATATTGTGATACTTGATGTGGGCTGTGTCCCCTTATTTGTGATGCATTGTGAGGCTGGAGAGGTACATGAATGAGTGAGGCCGAAGGCCTGGTTGTGAGGATATTAATATCATAGCGCGTGAGCTGTCCGTGTAGCACGTGAGCTGACCATGCGGGTCCGGGTATTGATACCATAGCGCGTGAGTTGTTCGCGTAGCACGTGAGCTGACCACGCGGATTCAAGTATTGATATTATGGCACGTGAGCTATTCGTGCTTAGTGATTGGGCTTTGGGAGACCCTCCGGAGTCTGTACACACCCCTAGAGAGCGCAGAGTGTTGAGCGTAATGAATGTTGAGTGTTGAGCGCTGGGTGCGAGTGATGAGTGATGGAGTGACATTGTTGTGAGGTTGCATTTACTTTTGTTGTTGCTGCATTTATCTGTTAAATTCTTTGTGGCATTTACTGAGTTATGGAATTTACCTGTTTATTCATGTTTATTGTAAATTGTGAAAATAAATAATTGGACTGTTTTGCTTAGCTCGTCACTACTACTCAGTTCCTTAGTTATTTCTGTTACTACTGAGTCGGTTGTACTCAAACTACACCCTGCACTTTATGTGCAGATCCAGGTGAGTTAGAGCGCGACGATCGTTGAGTTCAGGCCGGCTATCTGTGGAGATTGCAAGGTAGCTGCTAGCGTCCGCAGGACCTTCTTGCTCCTTTTGTCATTTCTTCTTTTGGACAGTTAGACAATTTATATATCTTAATTCATAGTTCTAGACGCTCATGACTTAGTGACACCCTGATGTTTGAGACTCGTTTCCGTATTTTATATTATTTTATATTTAGAGTTGGTTTAGTTTATCAGGAATTACATTATTGGAAATGTTTTATTAAAGTCTTATAATCAAATTAGTAGTAATACTTTGAGAAATAGGCTTGTCTTGTAACACGATAGGCGTCATCACGACCATGGTTAGATTTTAGGTCGTGACAGCTTCACTAGTACTTCTTTGGCTATTCCACCCACTGGCTGAGGAGGTGGGTTGATAGCCTTGACACGACCGCTGCCCTTTCCTACAACTATACCAAGGCGCTCCACCTGAGTCGAGGCTAAGTAGTTGTGGGGAGCACCCGCCTCTATCATCGCCCGAATGGGCTTGCCATTTATCTTCATCTCAACGAACATTAAGGTCCTCTCTTGATTAAGAGGAGACCTCTCATCCGCCATTTTTTTCCTTTTTTGGTGATTGGGCAGGGGTCCTTCTTCTTACAGATACCAACACTGGTTCCCACTAATGCTTCATAAATAGAGCTAGCAATAGAATTGAAGGCACCTACTGGTTCAGTCTGGTATGCATCATCTGCTTTGTCATTCGTCCTATCATCAAAAGCTTGATGGGCGTTCATCTGCGCATGTGGGCATTGATTATTCCAATGTGTCCACGGAAATGACGACATCCTGAAGGGGGATTTATCCCCTGATCATTGTTGTTTGACGCATCACTATTGATTCTTGAGGAAGGAGCCTTATATTTGGTTGCACTCTGATCTCCTTCACTTCTACTAGGGCCACCATTGTTAGGCTGGCCCCCTTTGTATCCCACTCGGACGAGCGATCGAGGCCTATCCTTCTGAGTTTCCACTTGATAGTCCCCAAGGCATTCTGCTGCTTGGATTGCCTTGGGTAGGGTATCTACCCTTTGTCTTTGCAACTACATACAGGCACAAGTTTTTAACCCTTCCAAGAATATGAAGAGTTTGTCTTTGTCCCCCATGTCACATATGTTCAGCATGAGCGCGGAGAATTATCGCACGTAGTCCCACACTTATTTGGTCTGGCAGAGCTTCTGTAGCTTTCTCCTTGCATTCTACTCAACATTTTTGGGGAAGAACCTTTGCACTAGGTTGGTTCTTAGTTCAGTCACCGTATCTACGTAATACGTCAACCGTCTCTTCAAGGGCCGCAATGCGGTCCCCATGATTCACCATGGTCAGAAATGGTGGTAATGGCAATGTGTTCCCTCGTCCGATGTCGAGCCTAGGCTCTAATACCAATTGTTACACGGCGCCTCCCTGAGATTCCTTGGAAGAACGACGTAAAGCTAAGCAACTGATGTCAGTGCAGTTATTGTCCGCCAACTGAGGTCCCCTCCGTATGCTAGACGAGATTGTTTGTGTCGTATCGAAAAACCAATATCAAGAGAAATTGAGAGAACATAAATGAGAATTGAGAATGAAAGAAAGCTTAATTGAATTAATGAAAGCTATTACCGAAAAGCAACACGGTGTCGAGGGGGAGAGACACTAGTATAGAGAATTGTTTGCTTGCTAGAAAATTTGATTGATTGATCCCCCCTAATAGTGCTTAAAAAAAATAAACCAAAGTTACAAGACTTGACCTAACTAAGCTAGAGAAACATAATGGAAGTACATGAAATAAAGCTACTCTATATTTACAATGAAAATGACTTAGTTTCCTACAAGGTAGAAACATGTCCGTTGTCAGCAACCTTGTCTTTGGCATCCCGATCTGCGCGTGCAGCGCTGTTGGCTTCTGCCTGCGGCTGGTCGCTGTCGAGGGATATCGGTGGGGCGACAGAGGCACATGCTCTCTTGTCACTTGGCAGCCAAGACCACAGGATCGTCCGTAGCGCTAGGCGTTAGGAGGCTTGCCAGCACGCCACGAGGCGTGCCCAAGGAGTCATGGGGCACAACTAGAAAGCCGCCCATGAGATTATTCACATATTAAAATCATGGTATTACTAATATCTTGGTTTGATATGTATAAGAATATTATTAAATACATTGTATAACTAATGCTATAACTAATACAAGTGTTAGTTATACATAAGTTAAAAGCACTGTCAAACAAGGGATAATAATATAAAGCTAATACATATATATATTTTACCTAATATATCCTAACGACCCCTTAATCTATGTCATTTTCATACTTCTTACTCAACCTCTCTTTGAGACGGGAAGAATATAGAAGGGACAATATTTTAAATGTTATTCTTGAAAATCCGAGAGCACTTGTTGGTGGTGGCACGTTGGGAATAAGGCCCACAAATCGGAATCACACTCCAATAAACGAAAAAGGACTCCACGAAGTATCCTTTGCCTCTTTAGACCATTTTCTTGAGAATGACAAATACCAACCTATAAGATACGATCCCTACTCAATAATTTTCTTTCTTTTTTTTTGGTTTAATCATCAATTTGAGCTTAGTGTTCATTTTAAAGGGTAACATTGCCTACTAGAATTTTCTTTTTAATTTTAGAATTGAAATTTAAAATCTTTATTTAAGAAATTGATGATACTATACAATAACTAAAGGAAAAGAAACAAACACATACATATGATGATGATGACGACGACGACGTGCAGGAGGAAGAAGTTGTAGCCAAGGAGGAAAAAGTGATAGTACAAATCATAGAAGTATAATGGAAAATAAAGGGGAGTAGAAAATGGTCCAATCTGTATTGATCCAGGAAAAACGTAGTGACATTACTGTTTGTCTGTTGTGTCGAAGCTCTTGAAAAGTGGGAAACTAAAAGAACGTAAGTATAAAAACGCCATTACAACGAGACAAAGAAAGGTGGCATGCTTTCCTATTGCTTTATTTCACTTTTGTACTTCCTATTAATCTTTCAATTTTGACCATATGTTTGTAGTGCTACTACAATTTCTCTGTCTTTTTCCCTTCTTTTGTTGTTTTTGTGAAACAAAATCATGATTAATTATGAATTACTCCCTTTAATTTATAATAAGTGATTTTTTTATCTTTTATTTTGGTTCAAAATAAGTATTTTCTTACGTAATCGAGGAAAAAATTAATTTAACGTAACTGAATATATGAAGTTAAAAATATGCAAATTTTAATGAAGGGTAATATAGTCAAAATATATTTTTTACTAGGAGATAGTTTTTTTCTTAAGGGATGTACAAAAGGCCAAAAAATCCGTTATTATAAGATGGAAATAATAATTTTTATGCGGGTTGCTAATCTACCACAACCTTTCCCCTTTATTCGTGTTGGGCCCGCACGGCCAGGTTGCTTTTCTTTATCGGATCAATCAGTGTGTAGGGGGCAAGCTCTTTCCAAAGTCGCTGAGTTGTTTAACCGAGGGAAGGTTAAAGAGTTGTGGTGCTAGGAGTGTTCCCAATCTTAGCATTCCGAGATAAAGCCTGGGTCATCGAACTAAAAAATCTCTGCATTGGCCCTAAAAACGTGTTTGAAGGCCTATTTTTGGGACTGATAGGGAGGGGTCTAAAAGTTGAATTTATGTTATATCAACCTTCTAAATCAAAAGGATATTTCACTCCTACCGCTAAATCAATATGAGTAAGCTCATACGAGCAGAGTCATTCTGTTATGCTCAAAGAAGGATTCAAATTTAAATAATGATTCAATATTTGAATTTCTTAGAAATTTTGGGTTCAAATTTTATTATTCTTTTATGTCCCAGCTTATATAGAGGTATTACACGGCATGGAGTTTACAAAGAAAAAACACTTGACATTTGGAGTCTAAAATAAGTACTCTCTCTATTTCAGTTTATGTGAACCTATTTCCTTCTTGGTCCGTTCCAAAAAGAATAACCCCTTTCTAAATTTAGTAACAATTTAGCTTAAACTTACAATTTCACATTTAACGAGAAGCTTTTATAATCAAACAAATACTCTGAATCCCTTTTTGACTTGTTTAGGACCACAAATTTCAAAAGTCTTCATTTTTTCTTAAGCTCCGTGCCCAGTCAAACATGTTCACATAAATTGAAACGAATGGAATTATAGATATTTATATGGTTATACATTATTTCATTAAGAGTAGAGTAGGAATTCTATAAATAAATTATTTCTAAAGAAGAAAAGGCGACATTCTTTTTTGGATTAATGACTAAAAAATAATGTCACATAAATCGAGACCGAGAAAATATTTGTTAAAAATTAAAATTTTGGTGGATCTTCACATATACATGTGGTTCATACCGAAAATGCTAATCGAACTTGATAAATGTCATGGGGTACTTAATACCACTCTCCAGCGCTACAAAATTAACTCCGACCATCAAATTTGACCCTTATTTCTCAATTTACGACCTTATCGACCCTTTCTCAAGTTTCTTTATTGCAAAAATGCATTTTCGTTCTCAATATGAGAATGGCACATTGGACTTATTAATTAGGTGGTAATTTTTTCATTCAAAATTAGGTGATAGTTCATTGTCTTAATTATTAGTCGTGATCATAAATTACTGTGCCCACTTTCATATTTGTTCTTCTTCACCTTTTTTTTCTTCTTTTTTGGGTTACGCCGGTATAATTCTCTTTCCCTAGCATAATCAAGAGGATTGGTCCCATCCAACGACGTAAACATGATTACAAGTTTAGAAAATTTGTACTACACATATAGAGATCACAAAATTCATTAAAAAATGAGTTGGATAATGAAAAAAACTGGTTTAATATGGATGAGAACCATATTATACACTTAGAAAATGGTTAACCAATGAATAACTAATGTGTTTAACTTTTACATTTATAAAGTCTCAAATTAGGGGTTCCTCAAGTTTGGAAGATTAGAAATTTTCCCATAAGTGATCATATCCGCCCTGACCCGCCCGTTTTCCATCCCTATACACATATTGTGTGGCCCATAATTTCATCCCTATGTATTTCAAAATTTCAAAATTTCTATCTTAATTTGATTAAAGGGTTGCAAAATTAATTTTGCAAGATAGCCAAACTAAATAAAGAACAGCTCATGGATTACAACAACCACTTCATCGTAACGTTTATTGTACCTTAATAATGTACAACTACTTTTTGGTCAATAATTAATTTGGTTGGAATTGATCTTTAAAGTAATATCTCGTTGTAGGAAAGGTGCGCGCACTTACCCTCTTCCCGTATACATATTAATTTCGTTACTTTAATTTAGCTTTCTTTTTCATATGCCAAACATAGATTTCCTTATTACTGTTTCTCTTCCTATAATTAACAAGAATGCTATATTATTAATTGATTTATCGTGGTCTAATCTTTCACATTGTACAAGATTTAATTTTTAACTATATATGAAAGTATACTAAATTTAACACATTAGACAAAACACAATCATCTAGTTTGAGAGAAAGGGGTTATATTTTTGTTCTTAAAAGTCGTTGGACTTTAAAGCTATTGGGCTTTAAAGACAAGAATTGTGAATTGGAAAATGGTGGAAAATAAAATGGAGGGAAATAAAAATTTGAATCAAGTGAGCTTTGTCATGAACTTTGTACCACATTGATGAAAGACAACTACACTTGTGTGTATAAATATAGAATCACTTCTTAGAATTCTTAAAAGGAGTTGAAGAGAATGAACCCTCGCGCCGTCGTCGTTGCTCGGCTTCGGCTTCGGCTTCGGATTTGTCAAATGATCGATAAGATTATTTTTGGACAAAAGTTATTTAATTAATTATTTAAGAATTAATTACGTGCTAGTCAGTTCATTAACGGAATTAACTGAAACGTATGATCCAAACGATGCCTTTTCCTTCTGAACAAACACCTCTTCCTGAACAGGCATCACACTGCCTATAAATTCCTAGGCATGACTTCCTTTTCACTCACTGAAAAAATCGAGAATTTCCTTCTGAAAAATACTGCATTCTACTTCGCAGTCTCTCTCTCAAAATCGTAAGTGTGATTTTTCTCTGTTCTTTGAGTTCGTTGGTATCCTGCAATTAGTATTGTCACTGTTGCAAGAAGGTTTATTCCGTTTCATCCAGGGAGGATTTAATCCATTACCTTGGCAACTTGTGAGGGAGTTAAAATTCCTTAAAGACGTACAATAAAATTGTGGACTCGGAATATTTCATACTATTTACTGATTTTCTGTTTCTTCTAACAGTTTGTTTTAACATAATATCGACAACAAAAGTCACACAAAATTACAAGACATAAGTTCTTGGTTTAGTGGGTTTTCTTTATTTTTTCTTTTTTCTTTTCTTTTTAGAGTTGCAACTTCTTTTGATAACTCTTTTGGTCCTGCCAAATTTTGAGCCATATTGTTGGGAGACTTCCAAATTAGGTGAGGGCAGGGAAGGAATTATTAATGTGATGAATGTAATTAATAGGTGACATTATTTTGAAAATGGATGAGTTTGTTAGGAAATATAAATCAAACTTGCTATAAATGGGATGCAATAATTACCTACTTCCATGACATCTCTTCTAACACTATGTAAGATATATAACTTTTTTATAACAATACAATAAAACTTTAAAGCATGTTATAATCATTTCCATAAATGATTTCTAATCAATTACATTGGTACAAAATATATAATTGACTAAAGTTCTCCATATTGTACCATAAATAAAATCAAGATTGTAATTTGCATACCCAACTCCCTCAGTCCATCTAGAAAACCACAAAAATTAAGAGAAGAATGAGCTATGATTAGATGTGAAGCAGGAAGCAAATGCTGTTGACCTAAGATATTTGCTTATAATACAAGCATTTATTGTGAGATATTTGTTGAACACTTAGATGTACGTTTGATTAATGGTTACTTAATGAGATTAAGGGCAGCCCAATGTACTAAGCTCCAACTATGCGCGGGTTCGGAGAAGAGTCGGACCACAAGGGTCTATTATACACAGTATAGTAAAAATAGCACGGGCTAGCCAGCTTTCGACTGGTCATTCAAAAATAATCAGTGTTTGCCAAGTCATTAAAAAATAGCCACTATTTTACTGCAACAGAGACCAGTCCAACATAATATACTGGAGTTCGATGTACATGTGTATATTATGTTGGAACTCCAACACGCGGAAAGTTCCAGCATAATATACTGGAGATTCGAGCACCTATGTATGAACTTCCAGCATATTATGCTGGACCGGTATACTTTGCTGGAACTCCAGTATAATATACTAGAGTTCCAGTATATTATATTGTTGTTCCAGTATACTTATGCTGGAACTCCAGTATATTATACTAGAGTTCCAGTATATTATATTGTGATTCCAATATATTATGCTGGAGTATTTTCCGGATTTTAAACAGTGTTTTCGTTCAGATTTATCTTTAAATGAAAAGTGGCTAAATTTCGATTACTTTTGAATCTGTGACTATTTTTGAATGACCACTTATAAATCTGATTATTTTTGAATTTCTCCCACAATATTACCATGCATCAGGGTCGTCTCTAACATTATTCGAAGTAAGGATTTTGCCTTAGGCCCCAATTTTTTAGAATAGGTATTTAAGAAAAGTAAAATATTTACACTTCTCATACAAAAGTAGAGTTTTTCTATAACAACTGCCTCAACGAAAAATAGTTTTTCAAGATTATAATTGATAAAATATTGCATGAGATTAACAGTGTCTCGAGGTAGTTTAAATGAATTGACTATATTGTTAATTGAAAAGGAATTATTAAAGGAAATCGATTATAAAAAATTTATTAACAACTTTCCATCTCGAAAAGATTGAAAAATAAACTTCAAATAAAAATATATATCATACCTTTCTTTTAAAAATTTAGGCCTCACATTAAACTTGGCTTTAGGTGCACATGTGTTTGGGCCGCCCCTGTCATGAATTTCTGCAAGAGGCTATTTTCACGGTTAATTAGTGAGATTGAAGATTTTAAAACAATACTTCCTCCGGTCCGTTTTAATTAATTTTTTGTTTGTTTCATACATATTAAGGAGCCCACATTTTGACATTAATTAATAACGAAATGGACTACATTAACTTTTAGTATCTTTTTAATTTGTTCATTGAAAATATAAAAGATACAATGAGATTCTTTACTCGAAGGGCAACTTTGAAAAAAAAAAAAATTAATTCTTTATTGGTATCTGAAAAAACCAAATATTCTGAACCACAAAAAGACCAAAAAAATCAAATAAAGTAGACATGGGAGAGTAATAAAAAGCAACAAAAATCCTAAAGCATATTATATGAGTTGAAATGGATATACAATATCTCTCCCCTCTTATTCACATGTTTCAAGTTCGAGCTCTGGAAAAAAAAATTACGCGTGTGCCGTCCGAATTATTAATCGAAGAACCACAAAATTAATACCGGACACGGGATATAAAATACAAATGGTTAGAGGGTAAAACCATTTTAACCGTAGCGTGAGAAAATAGTTTGGCAATAATCATGAAGTTGCATTGGCTGGACCAGTAGAGCAATCACAGAAAATGATGGGCTATTTAGCGTTGAAATTTAAGAGTAAAAACAATTGACTTCTTAACAATTTTGCCTGCTGACTTAATCCCTACTCAAAGACACCGACATTAATATATAATGTAATTGAGTGTCAACTGTTGACGCATCTTTGAAATAGGCTTTAAGCTTATTGTAATAGACAGGCAGGCAAAGAAGACATGATATCCTCAACTTAGAAAAATAAATTTGGACAAAAATTAGTAAACAAATTAATGAAAGAAATAGATGCGTACATGATATGAAGCCGGACGGTGGACATCATTATTTATTCACATATAAGTTTGTTTCGGCCGCATAAGAAGAAGAAGAATAGGTCAAAAACAGGCCTAACTCAGACTACTAATGACCTATCCTCGAGGGTCTATGAAGATAATCCTTTCTAACTCACAAAACGTAGGAATAAAGTATGCATGTTCTCAGAACCCACTTGTGGGATCATATTAAGGCTGGTAAGTGAGTCGGGTCTGAGCCGGGGACCGGTCGGGCCCATAGAGGCTTGTGGGCTAAACGGGCCGGCCCGTGATGAGTCCGGTCTTGACGGGCCTGTGAGCCCATATGGGATAGGCCTAAGGGTAGGAACCGTGAGCCAGGGCCCGGCAGGCGGGCCTGAACCGGTTCAATCGGGCCAAACGATTACTTTTTTTATAAAAAAAATGGCCAACGGTCAGAAGTTTAAAATCTAGTCATTGGCCCTTTAATTTAAACGTTTGGCATTTTTAAAAATAACCATTTGGCCCCCAAATTTTATTTTAACCCTAAACTTTTTATAATTACACTTTTTTCCTATTCTCAACTATAAATATCCTTCATTCTTTCATTTTTACTCACAAAATCATCAATCTCTCTCTAATTTTCTTCTATAATTGCTTACTTTATTATTGCAATTTGTGAAAAATTGTGAAGTTGGTGAATTGAAGTCTTCAAGTCTTCAACATTATACAATTTTCAAGAAGTTGTTCGTCAATTCGGTAAACTCGTTCCAACTCTTAAGTTTTAATATTATAGTTTTGTTTGTTTAATTTGTTTTCCTTATAATTAATATGGACTTTTCTTTGAAAAAAATATTTGGTGGTAAGGGAAAATCTAAAATTGGTGAATCTAGTAGGCAAGCTACTACTATTCCCCCGGCCCCGGCTCCCCGACCTAGACCTGTTACCCGTCCTCCTCCACCTGTTATTCTTGATAGTGATAACCCTTGTTTTCAATTTACCGACAGTCAATTTATACATGATCTTACACCAGGTTCACAATTAAATGATGAATATATGAATGCTCTTTATGGTATTCCAGAGAAAAATGTTGATTTAGATGAAACACAACCAGATTTAGATGATACACCTGCTAGTCCTGTTGCTAACCAAACTGATAATAATCCAAATAATGCCCCGGTTGACCCTCATGTAGTAACCCCTACTTTTAATAGACAATCTTCTAAACGGTCCGAAACATCTTGTTTGGCACTTTTTTACTCAACTAAGGATCAAAATAAGGCTAAGTGTAAAACTTGTGGGGTCTTGATGTCTCATAAATTTACTGGAAACCGTGGCGGTACGGGTAGTTTTACCAGACACATAATGAAACACCATAATGATAAAGCTATATTACTTCAAATGAAAGCTAGGCAAGAGGGGACAAGTGTAGGTACTCAGGGAATTAACCCTAGTACCGGTTCAAATCTAGTTCAACCGGGAATTAACACTGTTATCGTTGGCAAAAATGGTTACTGTTATGTGCTTACCATATAGTTTTCCCTCTAACCCTCACTTTGTCCATTATATTAGAAGAATTTATAATCCTACTTATAAAGGATGGCCTCGCACAACCATAAAGGCTGATATTTATAAATATAAACATGAATATTAACAATATTTGTGTTATTTATTTACTCATAATAGTAATCGTGTTTCTATTACTACTGATATTGGTAGGAGCGGTAATGACTGTGATTATCTTACTGTTACCACTCATTGGATTGATGAGGACTGGAAAATGCAAAAACGCATTATTGCTTATAGAATAATTACTTCAAGTCACACATGTAAGTTTACTGCTAAGACAGTTGCAAATATTTGTAGATATTTTTGCATTAGAGATAAAATAATGTCAGTTTCAATGGATAATGCTTCTAGTAACACTAATGCCATAGGCTTTTTGTGGATTAATATGTAACTTGTATTTTGGCACATCTTGATTAATTTTTTTTTTCTTTTAATGGTGGTATTAGTACCTTGTTGTGCTCATTCCATTGGGGGGAGTAAGACTAAGAAAGATATTGTCATTTTTTAAAATGTCGTATTAATAAAAATTATAAGACATTTCTTTCAATATTTGTTTACATTTTTTTTTGTGTTTAAACTTGAATTACAAGACATAAGTCATACTTTTATAATATAATTTATAATAAATTGCCTTAGATAATATAATATAATTATATAATTTTTTTTTAAAAATAGCCAACGGCTATAATTTTAAAAACTAGCAGTTTGGATTTTTTAGTGCAATTTTGAATATCTCTCTACTATTTTTGTGTTTTAAATTTGAATTACAAGATTTATGTCACAATATTTACAAGAAATTTCCTTAGATAATTTTTTTTTTTTAAAAATAGCCCGGATCGTTTAGGCCCGGCCCACTTAGCCCGGACCCATGTGGGCTTAGGCTCACAATGGTCAGGTTCCACCCATTAGGACCGTTTGGCCCGGGCCCGCCTGACCCAAGCCCAGCCAGGGCCCGAACCCGTTTAGCCTGGCCCGTTTGGCCCAGTCCCGGCCCAGATTACAATACTAGATCACACTGTCCATCATGGTTTAGTGTTTTAATATTNAATTTGAATTACAAGATTTATGTCACAATATTTACAAGAAATTTCCTTAGATAATTTTTTTTTTAAAAATAGCCCGGATCGTTTAGGCCCGGCCCACTTAGCCTGGACCCATGTGGGCTTAGGCTCACAATGGTCAGGTTCCACCCATTTATGGACGGTGCATCGAACGCAAAGGGGTCCAGACTTAGCATCATGCTGAAGCCACACACAAGCAATGTGGTTACACAATCCATTAGAACTCTGAAGTTGACTAACAACGAGGCCGAATATGAGGCCATGATTTCAGGTCTCGAGCTAGCCAAAAGCTTGGGGGCGGAGGTGATCAAAGCTAAGTGCGGCTCCCTCCTTATGGTGAATCAGGTTAACGGAACGTTCGAAGTCAAAGAAGAACGAATGCAAAGTTACCTAGATAAGTTACAAGTAACATTACATCGGTTTAAATAATGGACTTTGCAACACGTACCACGAGATCAAAATAGCGAGGCTGATACCCTCACAAACTTAGGTTCGTCGGTCGAGGACGATGAGCTCAACTCGGGCCATTGTGAAACTCACGAGGTCAGTAGTCAAAGAAGGTCACGCCGAGATAAATTCCTCAAGCTTAACCTGGGATTGGCGAAATAAATACGTAGAATATTTGAAGACCGGGAAACTTCTCTCATATCCAAAAGAATCGAGGGCCCCGCGCACAAAGGCAACCCGATTCACCTTGTACGAAGATGGAACCTTGTTAAGAAGAATGTTCAATGGACCATTAGCAATATGTCTGGGACCAGGAGATGCCGAGTATGTTCAGAGGGAAGTTCACGAGGGCACTTGTGGAATCATTCATGTGCCGAATCATTGGTTCAAAAGGTAATCAGAGCCGGCTATTACTGGATCAACATGGAAAAAGATGCGAAGGAGTTTGTTCGAAAATGTGACAAATGCCAAAGATATGCTCCAATGATTCACCAACCCGGGGAACTGGTGCATTCAGTTTTGTCACCATGACCGTTCATGAAGTGGGGAAGGGACATCGTTGGCCCTCTTTCATGAGTACCGGGTAAGGCTCAATTTATCTTATTTATGACTGATTATTTTTCTATGTGGGTTGAAGCACATGCATACGAGAATGTTAGGGAGAAGGAAGTCATCAACTTCATTTGGGACCGCATCATATGTCGGTTCGGGATGCCATCCGAAATTGTGTGTGACAACAGGAAACAGTTTATCGGTAGCAAAATGACCAAGTTTCTCGAAGATCATAAAATCAAAAGAATCTTATCGACACTTTATCACCCTAGCGCAAATGGGCAAGACGAATCGACCAACAAAACCATAATACAAAACCTTATTAATTGACGTCAAAGGGAAATGGAAAGAGATCCTACCCGAATTCGTTTGGGCATACCGCACAACTGCGAAATCCAGTACCGGGGCTACTCCATTTTCATTTGTTTATGGCGCCGAAGCCTTAATACCGGTCGAAGTCGGGGAACCAAGTATCAGATACCGATATGAAACAAAGGAGTCAAATTACGAGGCCATGAATACGAGCTTGGAACTATTGGATGAAAGGCGTGAGGCTTCCCTTGTTCGATTGGCTGCCAAAAAACAACGGATCGGGAGGTACTACAATCGAAGGTCCAACCTTCGATACTTTAATGTCGGAGACTTAGTGCTAAGGAAAGTCACCCTAAACACCAGGAATCCGAACGAAGGGAAATTGGGTCCGAACTGGGAAGGACCGTACCAGATTCTCGAGGTCACCGGGAAAGGATCCTATAAGCTCGGAATAATGAACGGATAACAACTACCGAGAAATTGGAATATATCCCACCTAAAATGATATTACTGCTAAAGTAAGACCCCATTTAATTTCTTTTTTATTTAGGACAAACACTTGCAGGTGATCAACAAGAAGCGACACGAAGTTTTTAGGTCTAAAAGCACGCGTTGCACTCTTTTTTCCTTAGATCGGTTTTGTCCCAAATGGGTTTTTCGGCAAGGATTTTAACGAGGCAACATTGGATCGTGATAACTTAGAACCAAGTGCGATTATGAATCGATATCGAAGATCAATTCAACAATATCCGACGTTCCTCTACAATCAACCTCGAATACTGGAGGAGGGAGGGGGGTATTACCCTCGGATATGCATTACCTTCGGATATCAACTTTAGCAAGGAAATTACTTCGTAAAGGAAGGCTCTCAATAGGTAGGATTTATTGTAAGGGCCAAATGGTCAAACGAACCATGCCCACATAGATTACTCGAGCCCTAGCATAAAACATGTACGCATGTATGACTCCTTTGCACAAGAATAAAGAGAAGTACTTTCCTTGAAATCATATTATGTTTTAAAATTTTTCCTCTTTACATCCCTTAAAGAGTTTCATACTTCCGATGTCCTGAAAATAACGAGCCCAAGGGCATTCTATAACCGAAATACAAACGACCACTTCCTCACTCGGGGATTGTCGTTCGAAAAAGTAGAACATGCCCAAGTCACTAGGTAGGCAACTCCCTGGGTTTTAAAGGCCACGGCCACCCCACTCGAGGACTGTTATCTTGGGAAATCCTGGATAGCTCGGGAAAACAAGTCCAATGGGCAGCTCCCGAACTAAAAGGCTACGGCCAAATTAATATGACTCAGAGACGTCCAAAACCCGTAACAAAAACTAGGCCTTCAAAAAAGAAAAAAATTCACAATCGGTTCTAAAGGCTACCCTTGGAAACTACAATCTCGGCTACCTACTTAGGGAAAAGGTTCCGATAATACTAAACCCCCAAGACTCCTTAAAACAAAGTCGGTCAAAGGCAAGGTTTGTTTGAACTTTCGATTAATAAATTATTTTATTATAAGGCATTTCGGACCTTATGAATACAAGTGATAAATCAAAGGTAAAGTTTGAATGCCAAAAGGGAAAGAAAGTCTTGTATATATAGTCATTTTACGAAGGCCAGAATGGCCCGATATAGAAATGTACAATGTCCAGAGCATCCTAAAAAAGATGCAAAAAGCAAAAAATGAAAACATCTAAAGGCCTAAGTGGCCTGGTCCTTATCGGGGGAAGATATTCATCCTCGGGGTTTTCCCCACCTTCAGATTTAGTTAAGCTCTCGGAGCCTTTCTCAGGAAAAGCCAGCTTCCGGGCCCTGGCTTCTTCTACCTTGTCATTCTCAATTTCCGCCAGTATGTCAAAGCCTTGAGCATGGACTCCCTCGAGGGATTCCCTTCGAGATTTCGACCTTGCATGATCCACCATGCTCTTGTCCTATTCCTGAATAGCCTCAACATTAACCTTGAGTTGGGACACTTTAGCATCGGCCTTGGTATTGGCCACAACCACCTCAAATTTGGCCGCCTTGAGCTCCGTGGCCAGGCTCTCTTGGATAGAAATAGCCGATTTATGTTCAGATTGGATCTCCTCGATCCTCATGTCCTGTACCTAGGTCTTCTCCTTATCTCGAATCTGAGCCTCGTCCGACGCCAGTTGTGCTTGGACAATTCCTTTTGCGAGGTTATGAGGTCTTTATTTTTCTTGAACTCCTCAGCCTCAGTTTGTATTGCGTCTACTTGCACCTAGATCTGCCCAGTTTGTTCAACCTTTGTCGAAACTGTAGGATCATATCGTTAGCCACTGATTGTAGTTCGTCCTCACTATCTTCAAATGCTCGATTTACCTGCTCGGCCCACTCGGCATGCTCATTCCGAGCCGACTTTTACTCGGTCTGAAGCTTCTCACTCAGAAGCTTATAAGTATCCCTCTTCTCGATGGGCTTCCTAACCTCAACCTCATGCTAGGTTAACTCCTCCCGGATTCAGAGGAAAGCCTCATGGTGTAATCTGAGGCCTGCAAGCGTAAATAAAGGTGTTAGGATTATTTACAACTTAAAATTTAAAATAAATAATGAAGTGACACTCGAAGTTACCCGATTCAAAGCGTGTTTGTCCTTATGGAATAGGCAGGATGCTTCAATCGCGTCCATCACGACTTGGTCCTCTTCGGTCACCAAGCAACTAAGGTAGCTAGCAACCCCCACGGGGGCAGAGAAAACCTGGGCATCATCTGGGACAGAGAAAATTATCGACCTCTTGCGGTCAGGGTTAATACTTGGGGCCGAGAATCGGTCCACCAGCTTTGGGATCGATGAAGACCTACTGGAACCCGATGAAGGTACCTTCCTTGGGACTGGAAAGTCACCAAGCCCGGTGACATCTTCTGAGGTAGTGGACTCTAACCCATCCAAGAAGTTGCAGATATCAGTCGTCCCTTGTAAGAACGACCTTCTAGCATACCGACCTCACGTATCATGGCGTCTGAGATTTGAGGGGACCCGATAAGGTCGATCGCCCCAAGATCATCCCTCGGGGAACCTCCATTTTCCCAACAAGTGTCGGCCCTGGTATCTCTCTCGACCTCCCTGGCCTGGGGCAAAGCAGCCGTACCCTGTTCCGGTTCGGAGTTACCGGCCAATGCCTTCTCAGTTTGAGGCAAAGCGGTCCCCACCCGAGCCACTAGCTCGGAGTTATCTTCTTTTTTGGAATCATCCCTCAGTCGGAGGATTGAATCCGATAGGAGGGCGCTGGTGCTTTCCTTAGCTTAACGCGCCAACCTTTTCTTTGGTTTTTTCTTCTCATAGTCCAGAGATCTCGGGGCCCTTTTCCTCTTCTTCTTGTCACCTTGCTTCGGAGTTGGGGACTCGGGAGGCACATAATCACCCTTGCATGGAGGACCATAGCAACGTCCTTGGGGATACCTACAAAAGAAAATAAAGCCGATAAGAATTCGACAACACAAGGAGAAAGTCAAAATCTTATCGAACCAGAAAAGGAAACTTACCGTGATTACGGGCCTCCCACCGACCCTTTGATAATTCCATCCAACCACGCTCGAAGTATGGTCTCTGTGACACAAAGTCCTCGACCCATTCCTTGAGTTGAGGAACCACATCCTGCATCGGGTCCACAACTGCAACACCAAAAACACCCATAAGAAAAGAGATAAGAGGAGAAACAATAGATTAAATCTTCAAGGCAAAGTAGTACTTACGTTTCATGTTCCATTTCTCGGGAAATGGTATGTCCTCGGCATGTTACAAACCTGAAGTCTTTATTAAAAAAAAATGGCCCATCCAACCTCAGTCCCGAGCCTCATCTATACTCGAGAACAGGGCCCTACTAGCCCGGCGAGCAAGCTTGATTATCCCCCCTTGATAGATTCGGGGACTGTAGAGACGCATAAGGTGATCGAGGGTAAGGGACATACCTCGATTTTGTTTACGAATAATCGAAGAAGAGTCACGTCGTACTTCTTGAAGAAGGCAGTAATGATCGGGTCTAAGGGACCCAACGTGAAGGGGTAGGTGTAAACACTTAAAAATTTCTCCACGTGGGTAGTGATTGACTCCTCATGTAAAGGAACCACCACATGTTTATTGGCCCAGTTTCAATCTTATTTAACCTTGGTGAGGAGATCATCAATGATTGTACATATGTACCTCGAGACCGACTCGCATCAACCCGGTACCGAGGAAGTTTTTTCAATATTAAAATCGAAAACAGTCGGGCACCATGCAGGAACGAACTTCTCAGGGTGTGGTTCCGCCGTAGCCCCGTCGCCGACAGGTCATGATGAAGAGGAGGCCTCCTTTTGTGGGACAGTCTTAGACGTTTTTTCCACTATAGAACAGAAGAAAAGGAAATTAGGAAGGTGTGTTTAGCGGTTTGCTAAAAGTTCAAGAAATTTGGGTGCAAGAGTTGGAGAGCAAATGTATTTTTGAAGAACAAGAATAGGAGGATCTTTGAACGTAAAGTTTGAATGAATGAAAGTTAGGGTATTTATATCTTGTAGATGACAGTTTAGAACCCGTAGTGACAGACAACCAACTGACAGGCATTTAGTGCCTTGGTAACTGAACTGACATGACATTTCGGTATTCGTTTGTCGCTTACGTCATAGTTGGGTGTCTCAGTGACTGCTAGTCACTTATGTCATGGCCTGTCGAGAGGGGATTCAGAAGCTCATATCATTTCTCGTCATCTTCTCTCCGAGAAACGAGGGGACTATCTGTATACGGTCAAAACCAGGTTAGCCTCTTGTGTGACTAATCAAGACTGGAATATGGTAGGTTAAAGTTTGACCTCAAATTATATCGAACCGAGGTGAGAAGTTATATCGTTAAGCTTGATACCATGCCATCGAACAAAATTGAGAGCAAACGAGATCGAGAGAAATTTACCGAGCCGAATAACAGAAGGATGAAATATCCGCGATCGGTTGTAGATCACAACAGAAATCTCGGCACGTATTAAGGATAGGCCAGTTTATTAGCAAATCATGAGATTTTTTTACCTTGTATAGGACTTTATCAAGATTAGGACACCCCTACTATCTAAAGGGGGCCTGATCATTTGTAACACACATCACATTACGCAACATAAAGCAATATGCTGTCATTTTCTAGATTCTATCATCTTGTTATTCTGTTCTTACATCAGTTGAGACATCTTTTGGTTCAAGGGTGATTGAACTCGAGGGCCAAGGCTATTCGATTTGTGCATTTATTGTTTTATCGTCAAATTAATATTAATCTATTTTCTTAATTTATGTCAAGTTATATCACATATCCTTAAAACTGCGTATAGATTCAATTCTTATTCGATTTTTAGGATAAACTATTACTTCAATAATTTCTTGGATAAAAAATAAGAGAAGAAACCAAGGATGCTATTTGCGAATATGGGAATTTCAGTTATACAAGTGTAACAACCCGGTCGATCGTTTTATGTATTTGAGCCCTGTTCCCTATTTGATGTCTCCCGTATGTGTGTTTATTGTTTTGTCACTTGCATGGTTGGTTGGTTTGGCTTCGGGAATGTTCGGTAGTGATTTGGAACACTTAGTGTCATTTATGAAAGCTTAAGTTATAAGAGTTGACCGAGGTTTTACTTTTATATAAACGACCTCATAATGGTATTTTGATGGTTTTGATAGATTCATAAATTTTGGTCTTAGGAGTATGCCCGAATTTGAATTCGGAGGTTCATAGGATTATTTGGCGAAAGTTAAAAATTTGAAGGTTTGGAACGTTTATAGGTTTGAACAGGAGTTGACTTTGTATTATCGAACCCAAATTTTGGTTTCAGAAGTTGGAATAGGTTCATTTTTCTATTTTGGGATTGTGTGCAAAATTTGGGTTTAATCTTGATTGATTAGTCTTGAATCAGACAATTGACATCAGATTTTTGCTAGTGTCTGAAGTCCTTCGTGTTCGCGATGAAGGAATTTGGAGCTAGGAGTTTTGCTCTTCGTGTTCGCGGAAGAAAGCTGCATTCGTGAAGAAGAGAGTGGTTCAGGGCATCGGGCCTTTACATTCGTGAGGCTAAAAGGCGTGTTCACGAAGGGGAGGGAGCCTTGGCCTTCACGTTCGCGAGACCCCGATCGCAATCGCGAAAGGGATTCTTTTGGTTCCATAATATTTTGTGCTTTGCGAACATGAGGCATGTGTTGCGTTCGCGAAGGGTTTAACTGGATAGTGATTTAAGAAGTCTTTTTTTGGACTTTGGACTCATTTTATCATATTTTGAGATTGAGAGTTCGGATTGAGGCAATTTTTACCCACTTGGATTGGGTAAGTGGTCTTGACTCGGATTTGATTAATATTCATGATTCTACCTTTGATTTTTGTATGTGATTGGTGAATCTAAAAGAGAAAAATTGGGAGTTTTGGCAAAACTTTTCTAAAGTGAAAAAATGGAGATTTGAACCCCGAGTTGGAGTCAGTTTTAGATGAAACGTGTGTATTTGGACGCATGTTGGAATGAATTTTTGAAATTTATGAATTTTGTCGGGTTCTGGAGGGCGGGCTTGGGTTGACCTTTTTGTTGACTTTGTGCAATTGATTAAAGATGTAATCTTTATTGTTTGGGTTCAGCTTTTATGTCTTTGTTTGACGTTATTGAGTTGTATTTGGATAGATTGGCTCGTTCTGAGATGTATTTGAGAGGCTAGACTACTTTGGGAGGTTAGAGGCTATTGGGTGGAGGTAAGTCTCTTGGATAAGCTTGTTAAGAGGTAAAATCCTAGGATTTGACTTGTTTGCTATGTGTTTGAGGTATTGGGGGTGGTGTATATACGTGGTGGCGAGCGTATCCACATTCACCGAGTTTATATCATAACCGGGAGTAGAAATTAGAATATTCCATGCTTTGTTTGACTATGTGCACATTTGATTCATGATTTATTTGGCTTATGTTACTACATTTGCTCTCTTATTCATGTTAAAAATCAGGCCTAGCCTTATGATTAATTGTGTAGGCATGGGAACCTATTCTTGATATGTTGAAATGTATAATTATCCGTATCACATAGAGATTTCATGAGCTTATATCTGTATGATATTTATGAAGTCTGTGTGTACCTTCAATAAATAATTCTTGAGCATATACATGCATTTTTAATAGTTGATACGTGATTTGGATTAAGGATTTTGGCACGAAGGTAAGCATGCGGGCGAGATACAATTATGACACATTGGACATTATGAATGGATATTGATTTATGGGCGATGTTATTATACCCCTCTTGCGCTTGGATTTGGTTCCGTCTCTCCGGAGTTAGGTGATAACCCATATTACTTTGGGTCTTGCGAGCGTGGTCGGTGCATGAATTTTGTACTGGATCAATACATGGATTTTGTATCGGGTTATGTGATACATAGATTGCGTATCGGGGTACATAAATTGTACCGATTAATCATGTATGCTTATTATTAACTCGTTTTGAAGTATTTGTTCCATTGTATATTGTTACTTGACATTCTTATATGCTAATTAGGAGTCCCGACTCTCTTATCTGAGCATGTTATATTTTATTGTTATATCTGAGCAGTGAAAGGTTATAGAAAAACATATTTATCCGTTGATATCGATGACCCTTATTACTCATGATATTTCTTATTCCTATAGTTCTTAATTTTGTATTTTACTTGTGTGGTAAGTATTCGAAAGAATCTAGCCTTGACACTACTTCTTCAAGGTTAGAATTGGTACTTATTGGATACTGACTATGGTGTCATACTATGCGTCTAAACATCTTTGTGTGCAGATCCTCAGGTTAGTCCTAGAAGAGCTTACAAATAGGGGTAAGAGTTATCACAGACACTTGGGGTGAGCTCCACTACATAGATCAACTTCAAAGTTCCCAAGTCCATGTTCCTTTGATGTATTTCTATCTATTGTATTTCAAACAGCTTGTCATGTATACAGACTCGATCCCATTTTCGTAGTTGCTCGTGTACTTGTGCCACCTAGTCTTGGGGTGTATTGTATTGGCCGTGTTTAGGCTTGCTTGTGCTGTTAGTAAGTATTATCATTATTTTTGGACTATTTCCATATTTCATTGCTATATATCTATGTTAAATAATAAAAATGGACTTTATCTGTTATCTTTGAGTTAGCTTGCTCTGCAAGTTTGGATAGGCGCCATCACAGCCTTGAGGTGGGATTCTGAATCGTGACAAGTGCCAATCTACTCAAGGCATCACCTACTACATTGGCCTTTCCCGAATGATAAAGAATGGTGATATCATAATCCTTCAACTGCTCCAACCATCTCAGTTGCCTCAAATTCAAATCTTTCTGTTTAAACAGATGTTGAAGACTCTGGTGATCCATATATACATCACAAGATATGCCATATAAGTAATGCCTCCAAATCTTGAGCGCCTGTACAATAGCAGCTAACTCCAAATCATGTACCAGATAGTTCTTCTCGCGGGGCTTCAGGACGCATAGTAAATCACCCTACCGTCCAGTATCAATACACATCCAAGACTAACCCTCAAAGCATCACAATAGCCCATATATGATCCCGATCTTGAAGGAAAAACCAACACTAGAGCCGTAGTCAATGCCGTTTTGACCTTTTGAAATCTCTCCTCACACTCGTCTGACCACCTGAACGGAGCATCCTTCAGATTCAACTGAGTCAATGCGGCTGCAATAGATGAAAACACCTCCACAAAGCAACGATAATACCCAAAGAAACTGTGGATCTCAATAGCGGTAAAAGGTCTGGGCAAAATCTGAACTGACTCAATCTTCTTCGGGTCCACCTTTATCCCATCACTAGGTACCACGTACCCAAGAATGCCAACGAGTCTAGCCAAAACTCACACTTGAAGAACTTATCGTACAACCTATTCTCCCTCAAAATCTGGAGCACAATCCTCAAATGCTGCTCGTGTTCCTCATCACTACCAGAATAGACCAAGATATCGTCAATGAACACAACAACAAAAAAATCCAAATACGACTGGAACACACTGTTTATCAAATGCATGAGGGCTGTTGCGGTATTAGTCAGCCCAAAAGACATCACTAAAAACTCATAAATCCTATAACGAGTCCTAAAAGATGTCTTAGGAATGTCCGAAGCCCTGATATTCAATTGCTAATACCTCGATCTCAACTCAATCTTTGAGAACATCCTAGAACTTTGAAGCTGGTCAAATAAGTCAACAATGGAAGGTAATGGATACTTGTTCTTGATGGTAACCTTGTCCAATTATCTGTAGTCAATACACATCCTCATGGAACTATCCTTCTTCTTCACAAATAACACTTGTGCACCCTACGATGATACACTAGGTCATGAACCCCTTTTCTAACAATTCTTGAAAATGTTCTTTCAATTATTTCAACTATGCTGGATCCATGCGATACTGTGGAAAAGATATGGGCTGATTTCCCCGCACCAAGTCAATAACAAAATTAATATCCCTATTGGGTGGCATGCCCATTAGTTCTGCTGGAAATACATCTGGAAACTCTTTGACCATAAAAAATGACTCAACATTAGGATTATCAGCACTAACATCCCTCACAAAGGCTAAGTACGCCATACACTCCTTCTCAACCATCCGTCAAACTCTTAAAAATGGTACCACCCTACTAGAATTATACCCCGGAGAACCTTTCCATTCCAACCTTGTCAACCCCTAAATGTCCAACATCATGGACTTAATATGAAAATAAAGAATCACATGATCCAAAGATAACCAATCCATATCCAAGATCACAATGAAATCCATCATACTTAGTAATAAGAGATCAACACTGTTCTCAAAGCTCCCAATAGTAACCAAATAAGACCGATATATACAATCCACCATAATAAAGTCACCAATCGGTGTAGATATATGAACATGATTATCAAAAGAACTACGAGAAAAACCCAAATATGATGCAAAGTACGATGACACATAGGAATATGTAGAAACAAGATAAAATAAAACTGATGCGTCTTTGTGACAAACCAAAACAATACTTGTAATAACCACATCAGAGTCTCCACCTCGGTCCTACTTGAAAATACATAACAACGAGCCTGACCTCTAGGGCATCCCCTAACTGCCTGAGCTTCTTCTAGCTGGTAAGGCTGGTGATGTAACAGTTGGAACTAGATTCACTTCTTGAGAACCCTGCTGTGCTGCGCCTCTATCATATCTGGGGAAATCCCTCTTGATATTTCCTAACTCTCCACACTCAAAGCGACCTCGAGCTGATAAAGGCTACTAAATCTAAGGTTGTTTCTGATAACCCGCGTACCCACTAGAAGAACCCTGGGCTGAAGGAGCACTGTAGGAGCTCGGTGCTGGTAGTGCAATAAATGATGATTGAACTGGAGCACCATGAGTAGGCTGATAAACTGAAGGAGTTGACCTACTAGGATGGACTCTCCCAGAATGATCCCTATCTCCAGATGAGGCACCACTAAAATTGTCAGAATATCAGGGCTTCTTTCCCGTCGCAACCATGGATACTCTGACTTCAGATGTGTTCAGTCTTGCACGCTATGTCCACAACTTGAATAAATGTAGTACCAATAACTTCCTACTTAGACATAGCAATCTTGATACCAAATTCTACCCCTCAATAAACCTCCTCACCTTCTCAACCTTGGTGGGGATCAGAAAAGAGGCATGATGGCATAAATCTGTGAATCTCATCTCATACTCGGTCACAGACATATGATCCTGTTGAAGGTGCTCAAAATGATCTAGTATCTCCTCCCTCTATGCGAGGGAATAAACTTTTCAAAGAAGAGATGCGAGAATTAATTCCAAGTGAGTGGAAGTGACCCTACTGGCCTACTGTGCTCAAATGACTATCACCACCTCTTGGATGGCCCCTGAAGCTGAAAGGTAGTGAATGCGACCCCATTAGACTCCACTAAACCATGATTCTGCAAAATTTCATAGCAACCATCTAAGAAATCATGTGCATTTGCCAAAGGATAACCATTATAACGTGGAGGACCCATCTTCCTAAACCGATCAAACCTCTTCTGCTCCTTCTAAGACATAGAAACCTCTACTACTACTGGCCTAACAACAACCACTGGAGGATCCAACCTGTACAACTCCTGGTGTCTGATAGCCAACCTATACCTCCTCATGAGTGTGAGTAGCAGGAGTGTATGCCCCTCCCCCGACCTGAGAAGTAACCGGTAACCCAGGAAGTCTCATCTGTGATACACCCTCCATAGGACCAACCAAATGAAAAAGGGCATCCTGATGTACTGGGGTAGAAATAAACCCCTCCGGAACTTGGACTGGTCCAACTGGCTCCCCCAGATCCAAAACCTCATCCTCTACTGGAGCTACTAGTGGCTCCATAGTAGTTACCCTAATAGGGGTCTTGACAGTAGCGCGAGCCCTGTCTCTACCTCGACCACGACCCCTCACAACCTTAGCTTGAGGGGCTGGGGCCTGACTAACTGCTCCCGATAAATGTGTTCTCACCATTTGCGAGAGAACAAAAAGACAACAATTCAAACTCGGATCAATAATTTCGCACGATAAAGAATGAAATAAGTGTAGTTTCCTAACATCATGTAGCCTCTCAGAGATAAGTACATATGTCTCTGTAGTGATCCACAAGACTCTAGTAGACTTGATCATGACTCATGAGACCTACTCAACCTAGAGCTCTGATACTAACTTTTCACCATCCAAAATCACACCTCAAGGGTGTGATGGCGTCTAGCCGAAATTGCTATGCAAGCCAACTCGAAGATAATAAAAAAAGTCCATTTTTATTGTTTAACAAAGATATATAGAAATAAAAGATGGAAATAATCTCAAAATAGTGATACTATCTGAAACACCACAAGCAAGGCCTAAACACTGCCAATATAATACGCCCCCTAGACTAGGTGGCATAAGTACACGAGCAACTATGGAAATTAGATCGTCTATATACATGTCCAGCTATCTGAAATACACTAGACCAAATTACATTAATGGAACAAGGACTTGGGAACTGCGCGGTAGATCTATGTAGGATCAACCTGAGGATTTGCACAAAAATATGTACCAGAACATAGTATGAGTACACCATAGTCAGTACCCAATAAGTATCAAATCCAACCTCGAAGAAGCAGTGGCAAGGCGAGATGCTTCTAGAACGGGTTGTGTACTGCAAAGGTATTGTTATTGATATTTGGGATCAGGTAACGTGCCGTAACATAAAGGAGGATATATAGTTGTTCTTGGTTGTTATTCTCCACTAGTGTGTTGTGTTATGAGGTTGTTATGTGATTCTAGGGCCCTCTGTTATCTACTTCTTTATACCGTTTGTTATGTTTATCTATTCCTCTATATTGTTATTGTTTCTCTACTTATTACTCGTACAGGTTTACAGTGAGTGTCTTATTAGCCTCATCACTATCTTATCGAGGTTAAAATCTATACTTACTAAGTACATGAGGTCGCCTGTACTCATTCTACACTTCTGCAGTTCTTGTGTAGATTTCGATGTTGGTCCCAGCGGCGTTCAGAGATGACTACTCGGACCTTTCCCAGGAGACTTGAGATAGTGCTGCGGGCATTCGTAGACTCTGGAATCCCCTTCCTATCTTTTCTACTATTCAGTGAACCATACAGTATTATATTTTCCATTGCAAACTTGTATGTAGCATTGTTAGTGGCTCATGTACTTATGACACCAGATTTTGGGGATAGACTTAGACAATGATAGTTGTACATCTATAATACACTTACACGATTTCACCCTTTTATTATTAATAATGTATCTTGAGCTGTTAAACTGCTTTAGTTGTTTTGGTAATGTTGGCTTGCCCAGAAAGTGGATGTTAGGCTCCATCACGACCCCACGGTTGGGGATTTTGGGTCATAACAAATTGGTATCAGAGGCCTAGGTTGCATAGGTCTCACGAGTCATGAGCAAGCTTAGTAGAGTATTGAGGATTGGTACAAAGACGTCTGAACCTATCTTCTATAAGTTATAAGGCTTTAGGCAACTTCACTTTCTTTCTCTTGCGACTTTGTTCTATCATTAAGATTGAAAAATTCTACTATTATTCTCTCACAGATGGTGATGATACATACATCATCCGTAGCTGATTAGGAGCTAGAGCCCCATTGCAACCACTACTAGGGGTAGGGTCCGCGACAGAGGCAGAGGTAGAAGCATAACTCAGCCTAGAGCATGCGCAGCGACACGAATTGTCGAGACTCAAGTAGCATAGGATGATGAGATCCCAGTTTTTACCGAGCTAGTAGGACCAACTCAATTCCCAAAGGGCTTCATTGCTACCCCGTGCTTATGTACGCGTTAATCCGCATGGTTGGCTTTATGGAAAGTATGGCTCAGGATGGTGTGTTTTTCTGTGGTACCAGTTGTATCTGAAGCTGGAGGAGGAGTTTAGACTCCCACTACAGATATCCTAGAGCTGATGGCCCATGGATATTAGACTCCAGGAGTTCAACGAGCTGGGGCGGTTTGACCTATTATTGCTACATAGCCGGGGACAGACCCGCAATATCAGCTGACGAGCTGAATAGGTTGGATAGGTTAACCAAGTTGTTTACCATCACTTTTGGTGGTGCACCTTTAGAGGACCCCCATGACTTTTTGGATTGTTTCCATGAGAGTTTGTTCAATATGGGACTAGTGGAGTCCAACAGATTTGATTTCACCATCTATCAGATGCATTGTTCCGCCAAGAGGTGGTGGAAGGTGTACAAGCTCGGTAGGCCAATAGGATCACCTTCTCTCATATGAGCTCAATTTTCATAATGTTCTTCGGAAGTTTATTCCCTTCACTTAGATAGAGGAGTTGTGTAGTCAGTTCGAGCACCTTCAGTAGGGCATCATGGTTGTTACTCACTGTGAGACTAGATTTGTTAATTTGTCTTGCCATGCAGCTATCCTGATCCCTACTGAGAGGGAGAAGGTACAGAGGTTCATAGAGGGTCTTACATATGGAATCGAACCCTATATGGCTAGAGAGTCCAAGATCGAGATTCATCTTACTCCGGTAGTGGCATGAGGATTGAGCGCATTAGAGGCAGGAGAGAGAGATGATCTCTAACAATATGCCCCATCATTTTGGAGGTTTCAGTGGTGTGTCATCTGGAGGCAGGGGTTCTTTTGGTAGAGGGAATGACCTGGCCGGTTGTTTGGAGCATTTGCATTCCGTTCAGTGGCTTGAAGTCTTGAGTAGCTTCGCATGATGTATTATGACATGCATGTGTGGTGGATTTTGGTGCTTGAGTGGGTTGGGATTTATTTTGAGGGATGATTCTCAATTTGGAGGCTTTAAGTTGGAAGAGTTGACTAAGTTTGAATTTTTTTCTTTTGATCTTGGACCCGAATTTCGATGGTTCCATTAGGTCTAGATGGTTATTTTGGACTTAGGCATAAGCTTGAAATTAGATTTAGAGGTTCCTAGGTTGATTTGGCTCTAATTAGCAAAAGTTGGCAATTTGAAGGTTTAGAAAGTTTATAAAATTGACCAGGAGTTGAGTTCGATGTTTTCAGGTTTAGATTCTATTTTCGGAAGTTGGAATAGGTTCATTATGTCATTTGGGATTTGTGTGCAAAATTTGAGGTGATTACAAGTTGTTTAGGCATGTTTATCGTAAGTTTGGAAGTTGAAATTTGATATAGTTCATTAAGCTTGAATTGTGTATGATTCTTGGTTTTGATGTTATTTTGTATGATTTGAGGCCTCGAGTAAGTCCACATTATGTTTTAGGATTGGTCAATGTGATTTGATGGGGTACCAACCTCGGGTGTGTTTCAGATGAGTTTTGGACCATTTCGCTCATGTTTGGAGTTGCTTGTTTTTCTGGTGTCCTATAGTTCTTCGTGATTGCAGAAGGCCAATCGCAATCGTGAAGGGTATTTTGGTTGGGAGGTGATTTGGACATCACATTCGTGATGTGTTAGCGGCATTCGCGGAGTTTGGAAGGCAATGTTCATCGGATTCGCGATCAGGGAATCACATTCGTGATTAGGGAATCACGTTAACATAGAAGGGGAGACCGTGTGAGCTACCAGGCATATGGCCTTCACGTTCGCAGGTGATAGAACGCATTCGCCTAGGCCGGTGATGTTGATCATCGCGCTCGCAGGTTCCAAACCGCGCCCGTGAAGCGTATTATTAGCCAGTTTTCTGCTTGTGCTTCACGATCGTGAAATAGGTCTTGTGATCGCGAAGAATACTCCTGGACAGACTTATATTATATTTCATTTTGAGGGTTTTTGTTATTTTATCGCATTTTGAGTTAAAGAGCTCGGATTTGGGTGATTTTTAAGGGAATTTTCACGATTTGGATTAGGGTAAGTATTTTTGACTAGGACTTATTTAATATTCATGATTCGAACCTTGTTTTAGCAATTTTTTGATGAATCTAAGTGAGGAAAATTAGGGATTTTAGTAAAAACTTTTCTAAATTAAATTTGATGATTTGAAGGTCGATTTGAGGTTGGAATTAGATGAAATTGGTATGGTTGGACTCATATTTGAATGGGTGTTTGGAATATGTGCGTTCGGTCGGGTTCTAGGATGCAAGCATGGGGTTGACTTTTTGGGTTGACTTTGAATAATTAAACCAAGATCGTAGCTTTATTGTATGGGTTTGTTTCCTATGGATTTTATTGATATTGTTTTTGCTAGATTCGAGTTGTCTGGAGGTTGATTTCACACGGGAAGAGATTGTTAGAGTACCAATTTGACCTTTTTTAAGGTAAGTATCTTGCCTAACTTTATGTCGGGGAAAATCCTTTAGGATTTTGACTTAATTATTTTATTTGTGTTATGTGATAAGCAATGCGTACTCAAGGTGACAAATGTGTACATAGGTGTTATGTGTGGTTTGTGACTGGAATAGACCTTAGGCTATTAATGTGCCTTATTTTTGGGATGAATTGTATATGGATCATGTTCCATCACTTTGTGGCAATGTGAACGAGATCATTACACTTGTCTTAGCTGTGGTAATACTTTATTTGTTTAAAACCCATCCGTATTTTTCCATTTTTTATGTTCGTGTGTACCTTGTTGACAACTTATGATCTCATATCTGTGATGAAACTTTGGTACCGTTGGCTTTGTGATATTGTGGCACATATAGGCATGTTGTGTGGTTGATTTTTGTTGTGTGAAGTATAAGGGTGGCATTTTACTGTTGTTGATTGTGTGAATTGATATGGGTGGCTATTGTGATATTGTCTGGGCGGAGTGATATGGGTGGCTATTGTAATATTGTATAGGCGGAGTGATATGGGTGGATGTTGTAATATTGTATAGGCGGAGTGATATGGGTGGCTATTGTGATATTGTCTGGATTGAGCGATACATGTGGCTTTTGTGATATTTTCTGGGTGGAATCATACGAGTGGCTATTATGTTATTGTCAGGACGGAGTGATACAGGTGGCTATTGTGTTATTGTCAGGGTTTGAGTGATACGTGTGGCTATTGTTGTTGTGATGATGATATGGACACGAGATTCCATTTGTGTGAGTTCTTTGTGACGATTTTGTTGAAATTGAACCTCTACTTGACTTGAGCTGTTATCATTTATTCTGATTAGGTTAATACTATTATTCCATGTTCTACTTTTATTATCTATCTTGACTTATTGCACATATTATTTTGACTAGTGAGTTATGCACGACTGACCTCGTCACTGCTTCATCGAAGTCCGTCTTGATACTTATTGGGTACCGACCGTGGTGTACTCATACTATGCTTCTGCATATTTTTGTGCAGATATCCATTGGACCAGACTGATTAGTAGTGAGGCATTTCACACAGAAGACTTCAAGGTATCCCTGCATGATTTGACTGCAGGACTCGGAATCTCCCTCCTTGTTTCATTTCTACTGTTTATGTATTACAGACAATACTGTATTTAGAGATATTCTCGCATATTCAGTTCGAGCTCGTGACTATATACTATCTAGATCTTGGAAGTTATGTTGAGTATTGCCGTTTTGGCCTATATTACTCCAGTTTTTGCATATTTATAAACTATGTTTCGTTATATCGTGATTTTACTATTTTAAATAAATGTTAAGTGTTAGGCTTACCTAGTTTTAGAAACTAGGTTCCATCATGACTCCTCTAGAGGAAATTTGGCCGTGACAAGAGTCCATCCTATCAGCTGAGGAGGGGCATGTACCACAGCTAGAGCACCTTCCAGAGAAATAGCTAAGGAGCCACCTAGTAGCTCCGATTAGGGAGCAGGTACCGGAGGGGCCTGTTGTTACTCCTGGACTCCAGGAGGCCTTGGCACACTTCCTGAGCATGTTTGGGACTTTGGCCTAGGCAGGTTTGATTCTAGTTGCACCGGCTACTTCACAGGTTGGGGATAAGCTCAGACTCCCGCCACCCGTACTCTAGAGCAGCCCATGTTGATCACGCTCTGGGTATTATGCCAGCGCAGCCCGTGATCGCGATTCTATTTGAGTTCGGGCCACTTTCAGTAGAGGAGGAGTAGAAGAGGCTAGAGAGGTTAAAAAAGTAATTTCCTCCTACTTTCAATGGTGCAGCTTCTGAGGATGCATAGGGTTTTCTAGACTAGCGTCACTGTATTCTATGCACTATGGGAATAGTGGAGGTGAGAGAGGTCAGCCTTAACACTTTCCAGCTGACGAGGTCGGCATATAGATGGTCGCAAACTTATGAGGAGAGTAGGCCAGCTGATGCAGTGCCACTTACTTGGGTTTAGTTCACAGATCTATTTTTGAGGGAGTTCGTTTCAAAGACCCATAGTGATACATTACGCATCGAGTTCGAGAAGTTATGCCAGTGGACTATGATTATTGTTGAGTATGCTATGAGGTTTGTTGAGTTATCTCATCATGCACCTACTTTGGTTTTCACTATTAGAGAGATGGACCGCAGATTTATCGAGGGACTTGGTTATTGTCTCAAATAAGATATGGCATGGGAGTTGGAGATTGATACTCTATTTCATCAGGTTGTGGAGATTGCTAGGAGGTTGGATCGTATTCGTGTCCAAGAGAGGGAGGATAGGTAGGCCAAGAGGACTCGAGGTCCTGGAGGATTTAGTGGATTCCACTCTCCCGCTCTGGCCTATCATGGCGAAGGCTCTGTCAGGCAGCCAGTTTAGTCCGCACTTCAAGTTACCCGTAGTGCTCCAACTTTCTAGGGACCCCAGGGTACTCGTATCAGATAGCCATCTTTTAGTGTGCATTCTGCATGAGGTATCTACTTCGATTATTCCAATCATCCCACACAGACTCTGTACTAGAAGCCATGCTCGTAGAGGGGTTATTTTGAGTGTGGTGATACTAGGAACATCATGAGAGATTGTCCTAAATTTTGGAGATATGGACTTCATCAGAGCACTTAGGCTATGGGTTCCACTCCAATTGTTACTCCACCTTTACAGTCAGCTAGAGGTATAGAACATGCGGGTAGAGGACGTCCTAGAAAAGAAGGTCAAGCCTGTTGTTATGATTTTCCTGGTAGGCCCGAGGCCGTTGTATCAGATGTTGACACTACATGTATTGTTCCGATTTTTCATAGAGTTACATCCATTATATTGATCTGGGTTCTGCTATTTTGTATGTGTTTTCCTAGCTTTGCTTCATATTTGGATACGTCTCGTGATTCTTTGGATACTCTTTTTTATGTGTCTATACTCACTGGGATTCTATTATGGTGGACTGTGTTAGTCTCTGTTATTCAGTCACTATGAGGGGCTACGCGTGCTTGATCATCGTTCCAAGGTGTTGTCCATACTTGGATGTGGATATGTTGGCAGGTCTGTTAGTGGTTTATTAGTGGAGGGCGAAATATATTCTTATATCTGGTTGACGAATACAGACCCGGGAGGATTGATTGCATATCGGTTGTGACTATAGTAGTGCCATGGATAGATATCGATCGAAGGCTAAGAAGGTGGGTTATCTCCTACGAGAAGAGTTGAGGTTGTGTGGTTCGCATAACGATTCTATTCAGCACAATACATATACTACCATATCGGAGAACTTGAGGAAGGTTTCATGGCCATCACAAGGGTGAATATGCACATGGAAAATTCTTGGAGTTGTTTTATGACTAGTGTCGCATGGGGTTTATGAAGTATTCAGTTGATCAACGAAGCAGGATCAACACTGCTATGAAGGAAGAGTACTGTGGGTTTCAGACGATGTGTTCATTAGCTTTAAGCCAAGTGGGGGAGTCTACTATTGGCGGCCGGATTGCATGGTCATGTGTTATATCATATTCTGGACGAAGGGAAATTCGTGGGTTAGCTAAGGCTTGAGAAGGATAATTTTTGGGATGATTTTGAACAAGAGATTCGTTGAGTGTATGGTGAACTTCACTTTATGGGCATGTAAGAGTCTTGAGATAATTTAGGTTTGTTACTCGTTGTGGACAAAGTGTGCAAGGAAAGGAATTGTTTGGTTGCTTGTTTTGGACATTTATGTACTGGTGGAGCACGGGTTGTTCGATGCATTTTGGCTGCACATTGGATGTTAGGGTGAGATGAATGACTGTTGAAGAGGTTCTAATGAGTTCAAGATGTATATGTGGTGTTTAAGGATTTTAGGATTTGCATCATATGTGACTAGGGGAATTCGGTATGTGTTGTCGGTCAGATAGCTGGTATTGGGTGAGATGAGATTATTGGACCTAGAATCAGTAGATGACTTGTCGGTTGGGCGAGTGGTTATGAGTATTCACATGTTTCTTACATCATTTGTAGTGTTGTGAAGGTTTGGGACAAGGTTCTAGCTGATATGAAGTTATTTACCGGTACCAGGTTTGGTAATAGGCACTTTAGTAGTTAGAGGTGTCGCTATGGGCATATGAGTGGTGAGTTACGTCCTGTGGTTATACCTTGTGCATGTATTGGGATGTGTTGTATCTAGTTGGGGGTCGATACAGTGTGTATATGTGAGAATCACATGTTAGGAGGAGGCTTAGATGTTAAACATTTGGTTCTAAGTCTTATCGGTAAGGGTAGAAGGAATAATCTTCAATCAATGAGGGATTGAGGGGCTTATGTGCGCTGAGGTGACTTGGGATCACCCTTGAGCATGTGTAGGTATTATTATACAATTATTTGATGGAATTGGAATGACTCTTGCCACGTTCGAGGATGAACATGTGTTTAAGTGGGGGAGAATGTAACGACCTGACTGGTCATTTTGAGCCTTTGCATTCTGTTCGGTGGTTTGAGGTCTTGAGTAACTTCGCATGATATATTATGACTTGGGTGTATGGTCGATTTTGGTTCTCGAGTGGTTCGGGATTATTTTGCGATGGTTCTCAATTTGGAAGCTTTAAGTTGGACGAGTTGACCAAGTTTGACCTTTTCATATTTTATCTCGGATCGTAGTTTAATGGTTTCGTTAGGTTCGAATGGTGATTTTGGACTTATGCGTATGTTCGAATTTTTATTTGGAGGTTCCTAGGGTGATACGAAAATTGGCAATTTGGAGATTTGGAAAGTTCATATGTTTGACCGAGAGTTGACTTTGATGCTACTAGGCTCATATTGTTGTTCTGGGAGTTGGAATAGGGTTTTTATGTCATTTGGTTATTTGTGAGAAGCATTTGAGGTCATTCCTAATTATTTAGGCATGTTCAGCGTAAGTTTGGAAGTTTATATAGTTCATTAAACTTGAATATGTGCACGATTTGTGGTTTTGATGTCATTTTTTATGATTTGAAGCCTTGAGTAGGTCCGCATTAAATTTTGGGAATGATCGGTGTGATTTGACGGGGTCCCAGGAGCCCCGAGTGTGTTTCATATTAGTTTAGGACCATTTCGCTCATGTTTGGACTTGATGGTTTTTATGGTGTCCTATAGTTCATCGCAGAAGGCCAATCGTGATCGCATAGGGTATATTGGGGGGCAGGTGATTTGGCCATTGTGGTCGCAATGCATTGGCTATGTTTGCGGAGTCTGGAAGGCAGTGTTCATCACGTTCACAATCAGGGAATGCATTCGCGTATAAGGGGAGGCCGAGTGAGTTTCCTGGCGTGTGGCCTTCGCGTTCGCAGGTGGTAAAACGTGTTCACGTAGGCCATGATGTTGATCATCGGATTTGCGGGTTCTAGACCGCATTCGCGAAGCGTATTTTTGGCCTGTTTTTTCAGTTTGTGCTTCGCGATGATGAAGTAGGTCCCCGGATCGCGAAGAAGATCCCAGGGCAGACTTATATATAAAACATTTCATTTCGATGGTTTTGGTTATTTTATCACATTTTGAAGTATAGAGCTCGGATTTGAGCGATTTTGGAGGGGAATTTAATGATTTGGATTGGTGTATTTATTTCTGACTGGGATTTGTTTACTATTCATGACTCCAACCTTGATTTTAGCATTTATTTTATGCATTTAGGTCAAGCAAATTGTAGATTTTAGTAAAAACTTTTCTAAATGAAATTTGATGATTTGAAGGTTGATTTGAGGTTGTAATTGAATGAAATTAGTATAGTTGGACCTGTATTTGAATGGATGTTCAGAATTTGTGAGTTTGGTCAGGTTCTAGGGTACGAGCCCGAAGTTGTCTTTTTGGGTTGACTTTGCATAATCGAACCAAGATCATAGGTTTATTGTTTTGTCTTGTTTACTATGACTTTTGTTGATATTATTAAGTTATTTTGGGTAGATTCGAGTCGTCCAGGGGTTAATTCATGCGGGAAGGGATTGTTAGAGTACTGATTTGACTTGTTTTGAGGTAAGTATATTACCTAACCTCGTGTGGGTAAGATTTGGCCTTATTTGTCTTATTTGTGTTATGTCATAAGAAACGTGTACTCGAGGTAACGATCGTGTAGACAGGTGTTATGTATGGTTGGTGACCAGAATAGACCTTGGGCTATTAATGTGCCTTTATTTGGGTGATGAATTGTATATGGATCATGTTCCATCACTTTGTGACTATGTGAACGAGATCATTTCACATGTTTTACCTGTGGTAATACTTTTTTTTAAAAACTATCCATATTCCATTTTTAGTCCGTATGCACCTTGTTGATAAATTATGATCTCATATCTGTGATGAAACTTTTGTACTGTTGTCTTTGTTATATTGTGGCACATTTAGGCATGTTGTGTGGTTGATTGTTGTTGTGTGGAGTATAAGGGTGGCATTTCACTGCTGTTGATTGTGCAGAGTGATACAGGTGGCTATGGTAATATTGTTTGGGTAGAGAAATACGGGTGGCTACTGTGATATTTTCTAGACGGAGTGATACAGGTGGCTATTGTGATATTGTCTGGGCAGAGAAATACAGGTTGCTATTTTGATATTGTCTGAGCAGAGTGATACTGGTGGCTATTGTGATATTTTGTTTGTGGAGCAATACGGGTGACTATTGTGATATTATGCGGGCGGAGTGATACATATGGCTATTTTTATATTGTCTGAGCGGGGTGATACTAGTGGCTATTGCGTTATTGATAGGACGGAGTGACTGTTGAGTACTGCACAGGTTATTTTGACTGGTGAGTATCGCATGACCTGACCTCGTCACTACTTCACGAGGAGAGTATTGATACTTACTACCGTGGTGTACTCATACTACGCTTCTGCAGATTTTTGTGCAGATCTAGGTACTTTTGACCTGACTGATCGACATTGAGGTATTTCATAGCGGAGACATCAAGGTATCCATGCATGAACCTACCGCAGGCTTTAAAGTCACCCTACTTGTTTCATTTCTACTTTTTATGTATTTCAGACAGTAATATATGTAGAGATATTCTCGAGTATTTAGTTAGAGCCCGTGACTATGTACTACCTAGATCTGGGAAGTTATGTTGAGTATTGACATTTTGGCCTGTATTACTCCTATTTCCGCATATTTATACTCTATTTTGCTATATCATATTTCTACAGCTTGAAATAAATGTTAAGTGTTAGGCTTACCTAGTTTTAGAAACTAGGTGCCATTACGACTCTTGTGGAGGAAATTTGGTTGTGACAAGACGCCATCCTATCAGGCTGGTACAGTCATCCCTACAGGTCACACATGATACTTCTAAGCAGCCATAGTGATTATGAGCCTTGTTCTGAGTATCTAGCATTAGGTACACCACCAGCTCCCATGTGCACCACCAATTCAGAGCTATTATAATGGTCATTTGGGTCACCAAGGTCAGTCTCAGATTCAGCAGCCATGTCAGCCAAGGGGATTCTTTGAGTGTGGAGATACGAGTCATGTCAGGAGGTATTGTCCCAGATAGCAGGGCAACATGCCACAGTAGGGTACTCGTGCCATGATTTCGACACCGGTTGCTTTGCCACCTACTCAACTAGCTAGAGGCAATGATCATGTAGCCCGAAGTGGAGTCTAGTTAGTTATATGTGGAGGCCATTTAGTGAGAGGTCTTCCTAATGGTGGAGGGCAGGTTGGTGGGGCTCAACAGCGTTGTTATGCATTTCCGGCTAGACCTGAGGCGGAGTCATCCGATGCAGTTATTAGAGGTATTATCTCAGTTTGTCATAGAGATGCTTTCATGATCTGGGGTCTACATATTCTTATGTGTCTTCATATTTTTCTTCACATCTGAGTAAACCACGTGATTCTATTAATGTTCCAGTTTCGATGTCTATACCGGTTGGGGATTCTGTAATAGTTGATTGTGTGTACATGTTTTGTGTTGTTACTATTGATAGTATTGATACTATAGTTGATCTTTTGTTATTAAATATGATATATTTTGAGGCCAGTCTTGGTATGGATTGATTGTCCCCATATCACGTTATCTTGGATTATCATGCTAAGAATCTGATGTTAGCCATGCCGAGGTTGCCTAGATTAGAGTGGAAAGGGACACTTAATCACTCCACGAGCAGGGTAGTTTCATATTGCGATGCATGGTTGAGAAAAGGTATTTAGCGTATTTGGCTTACATCCGGGATTCTAGTGCAAAGGTTCCTCCTATGGATATTGCCTTTTGTATTTGTAACGATCTGACTAGTCATTTTGAGCATTCACACTTTGTTCTGTGGTTTGAGATATGTAGTAGCTTCATATGTTGTATTGTGACTTGCGTTTATCATCGGTTTTGGTTTTGGAGTGGTTCGGGAATGATTCTCAACTAGGAAGCTTTAAGTTGGAAGAGTTGACCAAGTTTGACTTTTATATGTTTGACCTCGGATAAGAGTTTTTATGGTTCCGTTAGGTACGAATGGTGATGACTTGGGCATATGCCTGGATTTGCATTTGTATACTTCTAGAAGGTTTTGGCACTATTTGGCAAAAGTTGGCATGTTCAGACAGGGTTCCGAGGGTCTTGAGTATGTTTTAGATCAATTTCAGACCATTTTATTTCATGTTTGCGAGGATTTGGCATCACGTTCGCAGTGAGGTGTCGCATTCGCATATAAGGATCTGGAAGCTGGCAGTATCTTTTCCGTGTTCACGTGGTCTATGCCCTATTTTCGGAGGTTTGGCTGAGCTGTGCATCACATTCCCGAGATAAGTGCCACGACCGCGGAGGGTAATTATGTGGGCAGTGGAGTTTGTGCTTCGCGATCGCGAAGATGGTCCCACAATCGCAATGGGTTTACCTGAAGCAGATCTATAAGTACTCTATTTCGGACCTTGAGCTCATTTTATCACATTTTGAGATATGGAGCTCGGATTTGGGCGATCTTGTAGGAAAGTTTCACCATTTGGATTGGAGTAACTATTTTTGACTCGGATTTGATTATTTTAAATGATTCCATCTTCGATTTTGGCATTTAATTGATGAATCTAGAACAGAAATTGGGGGGGGGGGGTTGTTTTTTTCTAAAGTGAATATTGAGATTTGAACATCAACTATGAATCAGATTTGAGTGAAATTTGTATGGTTGGACTCGTATTCAAATGAGTTGTCGGAATTTGTGAGTTTTGTCGGGTTTCGAAGTGTGGGCCCAGGTTGACATTTTGGTTGACTTTGAGTATTTGATTAAGATTCAAACTCTATCATTTGGGTTTGTTTCCTTTGGCATTATTTTATGATTTTGAGTTTCCTTTGACTAGTTTCGAGCCGTTCGGAGGTTGATTCGTGTGGGATAACGATCCTAAAGTATTGTTTGGCTTGCTTGATATTCGATTTGGCTTGGTTGAGGTAAGTATCTTACCTAAACTTGGTTGAGACACTAGTTGCCTGAGTTATTTGTGATAGCTACGTGATATAGGTGCCCATATATGTGGTTGTTGGAGCCCATGTGGAGCACCGGGGTGTGTATTCATGCTCGGGGTAGCACTTAGGCTATGGTATTTCTTGAATTGATTGTTAAGATTTATATTGTAATGTTTCTCATATTTGTAACCATGTTGTGATCTATTTGATCTATGTTTGATATTACCTAGAGGCTAATTCCTTGAATGAACTTGATAATTGCTATTTTCGTTATGAAATTGCCGATTTGAGATAGCACACTTTGCACATGCATACATCTTAGAATGTTATTTAACCAGTCCAGGAGTACGAAACCTAATATTCATTGATCATATACATATATCTTGTATGTTTGCTTCAGTGTGATATGATGTGGACTGGTAGCCTGTGACCGTGCTAGGCAAATTGTGTTGTTATGATTGTGACCACGCTGGGCAGATTGTGTTGTTATGCCTCTGACCACACCGGGCGGATTGTGTTGTTATGTCTATGACCATGACAGGCGGATTGTGATTTAGAATATGACCACGCCAGACGAATTGTTATATAGCCTGTGACCATGCCGAGTGGATTGTGATACAACCTGTGACTACGCCGGGTGAATTGTGATATATATTATGACCACGCAGGGCGGATCTTTGATATTAGCCTGTGACCACGTCGGGCGGATAATGATGAGCTTGTGACCACGCCGAGCTAATAGCACGTGAGTTGTCCGTGCTGCGTATGGATATGGATCCATCCATTAGGGTCACCCTCTCATGTTTCTCTCTTGATGGTGTACACGCGGATTATCAGAAACTGACGGGGTTCTAGTTGATGTGAGCTATTGGAGAGCTAGTTATTGGTTTGCTTTCGTTAGTGAGATTCTGCTGTGGGCATAAGATCCGTCATGTGATTTCTATTTGGATCGGGTTGCGCACCATAATAGTTTGATATTTGGTTATTGCATTTCATCTTTACATGCAATTTCCTTGGTTGTTTACCTGACTTACTTGCATATCTTCATTATATGCTCAGTTGTTGACTGAGCATGATACATTAAGTAACTGTGGGTACCACGGTGGTTTTATCTATGATTTCATCATTTGATCATATTACTGTCCTGTAGTTGTTGGATTTATAAACTGTACAAGTGATAGCGAGTATCATTCACAATTATTGCTTCTATTACCTCGCCAAGGTTAGTTATGATACTTTCTGAGTACATGGGGTCAGTTGTACTCATACTACACTTCTGCACCTTGCATGCAGGTTTTGGGGATGAGATGTTGTGGATGATGGGAACTGGCATTAAAGGCATACTTGCGTTCTAGATATAACTACTACTTGCCCATGGTTGCTTTAGATTTGAATTATATTTATGTACATTCCAAAAATATGTTGTATTTATATCATATTAGTTTTGTAAATCTAAGTCTTAGTGGCTCATGACTTGTACTATCAATATTTGGGATTTTTGAGTAGAAGTTTAGTTATTTTAGTCATTGACTCTTATTATTCTCATATGAGTTGTCTAGACAGTTATTTGGCTTACCTAGTGGGTTAGGTTAGGTGCCATCATGACTGGATGGATTTTAGGTCGTGACAGTATTGATTTGGTTATGTACACTCAACCTATTACTATTCCACTATACCATATGGCTCCATCTGAGTTGAAGGAATTAAAGGATCGGTTACAGGGTTTTTTTGACAAGGAATTCATTAGACCGAGTGTATCACCTTGAGGTGCCTCAGTGTTTTTTGTTAAGAAGAAGGATGGATCGATGAGGATTTGCATTAATTATCGGCAATTGAAAGAGGTTACTATAAAGAACAAATATCCATTGCCCATGATTGATGATTTATTTGACCAATGTTAGGGTGCCAAATGTTTTCGAAGATTGATTTGAGATCTGGCTACTATCAGGTGAAGATTAGGGCATCTGATGTCCCTATGACAACTTTTAGAACTCGATATGGTCATTACGAGTTCTTGGTGATGTCATTTGGCTTGGCTAATGCTCCAACAACCTTCATAGATTTGATGAACCGAATGTTCAAGTCTTCTCTGGATTCCATTGGGATTTTCTTCATTGATGATATTCTAGTATACTCTGGTAGTTGAGAGGAGCATGAGCATCACTTGCGTGTTGTACTTCAAATTTTGAAGGATCGTCAACAATATGCCAAGTTTTCGAAGTGTGAGTTCTGGTTGGACTTAGTCACCATTTTGGGTTATGTTGTGTCTTCTTATGGTATCCAGATAGATCCTACGAAAATTGAGACAGTTCAGGATTGGCCTTGACCTACTTCGGCTATAGAGATTCGGAGTTTCTTGGGTTTGGCAGGCTACTATCGTTGGTTAGTAGATGGGTATTCATCTATCTCAACTCCATTGACAAATTTGTCTCAGAAGAGCACTCTTTTAAGATAGTCTAACTAGTTTGAGGAGACTTTTAGAAGCTCAAGACTGTCTTAACTACAACCCTATTGTTGGTATTGCCCATAGGTTCCAGGTCTTACACTGTGTATTATAATTCATTGCGTATTGTACATGGCGGGGTATTGATGCAGGGTGGAAGAGTGGTTGACTAGATTCAGGTGGTTTGGAGGCTTGTTCTAATGGAAAAGCTGTGTTGAGTTATTGATCTTGTTCCTGAAAGAGGTAAGGATCGAGGTTAACATTGACTTATGGGAACTAAGAGATGGTTGACATATTTGCTACGCGATCTATGTGTGGGGACTTCCTATATGAAATGTGACGAGTGTATATACGTTGTCATTGGTTTAAGCATGCGAGATGTATTAATTTATTTTATGTTTTTAATTATACCTTGTCTTTACATATTTCATGTTTTTACTTGTTAGGTGCTCATACTTGATACATTCTTTACTTAATATATATGTCTTCACTTGTTACATGTCTTAAATTGTTACTTGTTCTAGCTTATTTCATACTTTTAGTTATTGTATGCCTTTATTTGTTACGTGCTATCACATGTCTTTTACCTGTCTTATGACTTTACTTGCCTTAGTGCCTTTACTTGTTTTCTAGTTCACTCTATTATGTTATAGCGGATTGTCTTGGCGAATTATGCGTTTCGATTTCCTTTTATGTTATGTTGTGGGATTCGTCGCATTTCATTGTTATATATATATATATATATATATATATATATATATATATATATATATTGTATC
>MDKI01097347.1:0-13389 GCA_005239505.1 Nicotiana paniculata | reverse complement strand
TATATGGTTTCCTTCATAAGAATTGTAATAAGATAGATATGGTATTTTCTTAGTATAATTTAAAATATAGTATAAATATTAGGTTCTTTTACTTATATAGTTTTTTTAAGTCTAAGTAAGTGGTTTAGTGTGTGTGTGTGTGTGAGTGTGTGTGTGTGTATATATATATAACTATATATTTTACCTTCATTTTTATTTATTAAAAAGGAGTTATTAAAAAGTTATATATATATATATATAGTCGTTCAATGGTTTGATGCTATGAGCAGCTTCATTTCAGGTTTTATGACTTGTAGGTGTGGTCGGAATTGAATTTCGGGAAGTTTAGAGTCAATTTGGAAAGAAAGTCACATTTCAGAAGCCTTAAGTTGGAAGAATTGACTAAGAGTGGATTTTTGAGTAAACGACCTCAGAATCAGGATTTGAAGGTTCCAGCAGGTTCGTATGGTGATTTCGGACTTGGGAGTATGTTCGGATCGGGTTTTGGATGAACAGGAAGCGTTTCGACGCATATTGTGGAAGTTAGCATTTTAGAAGAAATTTCATAAGTTTGGGTTGAAGTGCATTTCAGTGTTCTTGATGTCCGTTCGGGATTCCGAGTCTGGGAATAGCTATGTATGGTGATTCTGTAGTTGGGAGCGCGATCGGAAGTGAATTTGGAGGTCCATAGGTTATTTTGACGTCATTTGGTTAAAGATAGAAATTTGAATATTTTTGAGAAATCCGACGGGGAGTGGAAATTTTGACATCGGAGTCGGAATTAAATTCCGAAAGTTAGAGCAGGTCCGTAATATTGAATGTGACTTGTGTGCAAAATTTGGGTTCAATCTGACGTGATTTGATAGGTTTCGGTATCGAATATAGAAGTTTGAAGTTTTAAGTTCATTAAGCTTGAATCGGGTTGCGGCTCGTGATTTAAATGTTGTTTGATGTGATTTCAAGGCTCGACTAAGTTTGAATGAGGTATTAGGACTGGTTGGTAGGATCGGTTGAGGTCCCGGGGGCCTCGGGCTTGTTTCGGATGCTCAACGGGTCGATTCTTGCCTTGTGAGGATTGCTGGTTTTTCTGGTGTGAGAGCAGCAGATATTTACACAATGTGATCGCATGAGAGGGTCCGCGATCGCATAGTGCAATTTGGGAGGCTGCTGTATTTTGGCTTATGTGATCGCACGTAAGAGTATGAGGTCGGAAAGTGCAATGGGGGGCTGATGTTTCTTGGCTTATGCGATCGCATCCGGAGGAACGCGAACGCACAGAAGAAGAAATATGGGGATTGTTGTTTTGGACTATACGAACGCAGGAATCTGGATGTGATCGCAAAGAGGAAATTTAGGATGCAGCAAGTTTGGCATGTGCGATCTCGATGGCTTTCATGTGATTGCATAGAGGGGTCAGAACTAGGCAGTGCAGTGCTTTAAAAATGGGTTTTGGCCATTTCTTCTCATTTTACTCATTTCAAGTTAAATACAAGGTTTATTCATGGATTTGAACATGAATATTTATGGAAAAGTTGGGAATTTTGAAGAAAAACCTAGAATTTGCATTCTTGGATTTGACCACGAATTTGAGCATGAAATTAAGTGTAAATTATATATTGGAGTTAGTAAAGTCATGGGTAATCTTTATCTTCGAAAAATTTAGGAATCCGGGCACGTGGGCTCGAGGGCAATATTGTCAACTTTTCGAGCGGAATTGAGAATTTATATAAATTGAGTTGTTATAAGCATTAGAGTATATTTTCATTGGTTTGCCCTTATTTGGCTAGTTTGGAGCGTTGTGCATTGATTTGAGTCATCGGGAGGGCTTGGAAGCCGGTTATGGAACTTCGGAGCGAGGTAAGTCTCCTTTCTAATCTGGTGAGGGGGAATTTTCCCCATAGGTGAACTAATTAAATATGTGCTACTATTTGTGGGGGCTACGTACGCATGAAGTGACGAGAGTCTGTACGTAGCTACTAGTTATACCTTTGTCCGGGTAGTTTTAGGCTTACATCATGCTTTGTTGTTATTATATTTGACTTGTGTTTATTGTTTGCTTTAAGAAGAAGCAGGATTGAGCATACTTATTAAATATTTTTGAAAGGAATCAAAATTTTTTATAAAAATGGGAATCTTGAAAGTTCATGTTTTGAAAATAAATGGAAGAATAATTTAATAATTCGAGAAATCTATGTGTAATCGCGTCGCATGTATGATTCGCGAGCGGAGTATGTCCTCCTACCACACTCTTATGGGATCAGGTTGTTCGCCTCGGCGGGATTTATGTACCACACTCTCGTGGGAGCGTGTCGTTCGCCTCGGCAGGTTAATAGATGCATCTATGGTTCGCGTCATTCGACCCTTCAGCAGTGCACAATTTACTTTTATGTTGGATCGGGCCGTACGCCTCGGCATTTCCTATATATAAATTAGCCTCATGGAATCGTGCGTAATATTTAGGCTAGAAACCAGTATATCTAAGGGCTTTCCCTTATTTGAAGTATGACAACCTCTTTGAGGAAATCCATTGTATCTATGTATATGCTCCGGTACGGAGGGAACTTGCTAGTTGAGAGTTGAGTAAGTTGTGGAAAAAAAAATGGAGAAGTACCACGTAATTTATACCTGTTGTTTCGTATATTTGCCATGTTTTGTACTTATTCATTTTGTTATTGTATCTGATATTATTTGACCTCTAGTAAGTGTTAAAGTCGACCTCTCGTCACTACCTCTTCGAGGTTAAGCGGGATACTTACTGAGTACACGTTGTTTTCGTACCCATGCTACATTTGTTGTGCATTTTGTTGCACACGTACATGTATATCTAGTTCCCCGCTTGGCGTCGTGGCATGGTTGATATGGGGACTTAGACGAGTTGCACCATCCCGAGATGACCCGCAGCTGGCAGAGTCTCCCTCAGAATGTATTGTATTGTATTTTAAATTCCTTGTCCAGTTTGTATTCCGGACAAATATTGTAGTACATGTAAAATTCTTTGAAATTTGCTCATGCACTTTTGACATCGAGTTCTGGGATGAGTTTGGGTTGTATTTCGTTAAATGGATTGTTAAACCATCATTACTTACTTAACGGATTTTTATTCACTTATTATGTAATGAAATGAAAGGTAAAAAAATTTCAAACGCTAAATAGAAATTTAATTTAACTATTTTGTGTTGGCTTGCCCGACATTGGTGTCCGGCGCCATCACGACCTTAATGGATTTTGGGTCGTGATAACGTGGTATCAGAGCACTAGGTTCCATTAGGTTTCACGAGTCATGAGCAAGTCTAATAGAGTTTTGCGGATCGGTACGTAGACGTTTGTACTTATCTTCGAGAGTCTACAGGGCTGGTAGGAGTACTTCCCTTCTTGATTCCTCATTGTGCGATTTGATTCCCTTTAAGGATTATGCCTACGTTTCTTCTTACTTAATCTTATACGTCGCGAAGCGCTTGCTATAAATCGAGAATTTTAGGAATCGTAATTGTGCTACGGATATGGTGCGTGATGTTTTCCATGCAAAGTTGATTGGGGTTATTGTCTTTGCCCTGCGGAAGGATATTATGTTGTTTCAGCTTAGTAATTGTGTTTCTAAGAGCTTTGAGGCTATGCTCAGGTTGTTATGATGCTTACTATTGGTTATCGCGCGGTGTTGATATGATGGTAGGATGCTTACCCATATGTCGGGGAAATGAATGACTTGAAAGGAGGTCTTCTCAGAGCGTGATTTTGAGATTTCAGTAGTTTTATTCTAGCAGAGGAAAGACCATTGGACTATGAATGATCAAGTTTGGGTTGCTAAAGTAGTAAGGCTTGGTTTTTTCAAGTGAGGTGGAATCTTCACCTGTGATGTGGTATCGTCGTCCTGTGATGTGGTATCGTCGTCTTTGATAGAATAGAAGGTGTTAAGTTCGTTGGTGCTATGGCTTCTTCGGTTGCATTGGGTTAGAGTGTTGTGAAGTAATATTGAAGAAGCGATTGTCAGAGATCGTGGTGTGCGGTGGTTCAGGACTGAATAGGTATTTTTAATGTAGGTGATTCGAGAAAGATGATCTTCGGAAAGTTCTAAAGTTGTGGTGATCTACTGGTTTAAGAGCCACAGAGAATGATATTGAATTGAGGCAACAATTGGGCAGCATACGATGAAGGAAGACATGTGAGAAGTGTCAGGTGGCGGATAAATTTCTAAAAGGCCAGGTGTAAGAAACGGAAGTCAGGTAGCTGCTTAAAAGAGTGAGTTAACTAAAGTGCGAGAGGGGAAGTGTAACATATGAGTTCTGTGGTAAGATAGATGCTCATCTTGAGGAGAAGTTTGGAGTGATTTGAGAATTTTAGCGGACGGTGATTGGGTCCACAAGCTTAATTTGAATTATTGGCTATTATACGGCGGGAGATTTGGATGCAACAGAAAGAAGGAGTTGCTTGATATGATGAAGGATGCAATATATCTTTGAATTGGAAGGTATTGTCGCACATTTAGTTGATGTCCATAAAGAGTGAACGGACTGGTACAGTTGGTGAATGAGAATGTCTCAGGATGGGTTACTAATGTCGTAGTGATTGTACCCCGTGCAGCAACATTGGAAGATGTCGGCATGTAATTTCCAAAGGTGGGTTATCTCCTGTGAGCAGGTTAGCGGTCGTCTGGTTGGCAAGTTTCTACAAGGAATTCTAGTGGCTATTCGGTGGGAGGCCCAATATGTGAGTGATGCTAGATAATTACAGTATTCATGGAATGCTTACAGGAGAATTTAGAGGAATTTGACGGGTTGGTTGAGCAATATAATGTCAGCAATGAAAAAAGAATTTCGGTGGGGTCCAGAGTGGTGAAAGGAGTAGCTTCGGGCTATGTGGGAGAGTCCCACCGCCTGTAATTAGGTTGCAGGATTATCTTCTCATGGGGTTGCGGATTATGGGTGTATTGGCAAGTTATTACAGCTAAGGGGAAAGGAGTAAAATGGTAATTGTGCATGGGATTTGATAAATGTGTGCAAAAGTTGGCCCTGTTGGACCAGGGTTAGGCTTTGGAAGATTCAGAATTTATGCTTAATGCATAGGCGAGTTATAAGGGTAGTGACTCAGTCACGTGCTTCATTGAAAGGGTGTTCGTGTACTAGAAGAGCCTTGGAGTTGATTGTATTCGGGCCAATTCAGAGTGGGTGACTCTCAATAAGTGGTCCTAATGAATTCAAAAGTTAAGAATGCGGTGCTTAAGGGTTTCATGTCCGCAGTATGGCTAAGTATCGGGCCTTGCAACAGATTGTGATAGGAGGCCCGGAATGTTCCATGATGTTTTTGCCTTGCAGTATGGTATTGGAGGAATGAGAGAAATAGACTCCGAACTTGTAGGAAGATTTCCAGGATGGGTATATCAGTCGAAGATGTGAATGAGCGAGCAAGGAGGGCATAAGACGGTTCATGGGTTTGGATACAATGTGGTCTCGTGATATAAGGTCGCTCAAGAGGAGGGCGGATTTGAGTTCACAGTGTTTGGATGAGGCTATTGTTATTACTAAGTCAAGTAAAGGATAAATTGGAAGAAAATAGATTGGTTAGCCATGGTTGAAATGGCACATTTACAGCAGTGATCAGTTCCTTCAACGTGATTAAGTTATGCATGTGATTTGTGACGGTATGTGCGAGGCTTGTCGGTCGCCGTGATAGATTTTATTTGGAAGCATTCAAGCACTATGGCATGTCATGGGTAGGCGGATCTCGGAAGGATTATGGTGGTATTGACTATTCCTTAAGGATTTTCATGTATTATGATTGTGAGAATTCACTCGTGTGTTGTGGTGGTTATCTTGAATTGAGGTAGGTAAAAAGTTTCTATATGATGAAGTGTTCACCCTATTAGTGGTTCACAAGTTATGATGGAATTCTTGCTCTATCTCATATTAGCATGTTAGGTGCGGTAAGCAGTATGTAACTGGAAGTAAGGATCAAGGTTGCGGTTCGGTTTTGACAAGGATGTCATGAGCTCGGATGAGAAAGAAAAAGGGATTTTAATGTTTATAGTAAGTTGGTGTTGTCTTCAGTGTCACCTGAGATCGGTGTTTGGTGAAAGAGGCTTTGCATCCTAGTTATGGGTTCTTGATTTGTTTTACAGCGTTAGTGTGGCCAGTGGTAGATGTGCAGACTTGCTACCTTGTGTGGAAGGTCATGGGAGCGTGACCACGGGATGATCATATGAGTGTGGCATGTAGTCACTTAATGGATTGAAGATTTAGACTGAGTATAAAGAAGTGTAATGTTGCTTATTTGAGAATTTATGCCTGGAAGGCGTTCAGTTCATTTGGTTGTGGATTGTAGGGTGTTTGTCCCGGCTATGATGGTTATTCTTGTGTACTATGAGAGGAAGTGGGTTAATATGTACCCAGGTAAGGCTATTAGTCTAGTGCAGCGCGAGCAGAATTGGCTTGAAGTGTGTGAATGTATAAATAGGATTATGGGCTCCATGTGAGTCAGATGTGCTCGTTTCAGTATAGCGCTCCTCGAGGAGGGGTATTGGAATATTAGATGTTGTTCCGCCTTCGTTCATTTCATGTAATATTATGATTGTGTCGTGAGTTGTGAAACGGCTTGATAAATTCTTATGAGTTGAAATTTCCGCGTAGTGATGATGTTGTGTGAGCAGGATAGCTCTTGAGATTCAGATTATATATATCCCACCTCAATTGTGCTTGAGTTTGGTAGAGTATGGCACTATCAGTCTCCCTAGGATGGTATTATGCACTTAGCGTGCTTGTGACTGATATTCGATATTTTGTGGTAATGAGCAATTTAGCTCGGTGTGTATCTCCTTATGTAAATTTCATGTGTGGATCGGGTGGCACGCCACCACGGGTATGTCATTTGGATCGAGTTGCACGCCACAACAGTGTGATGTTGAGTAAGGTTCCCTATATCTATTTTCTTGTGTTTTGCTTCCTGATTTTCGGAGGAAGGCTCATATTAATTTCGTGAGTTGAGTAGTTCCTTTCGTAATTTGTTTTCTTCATGTATCCCGTTCGAGTTGTGGCCTACTGGCGCATTGTGGCATTATGTGAGACTGTTGCTCATGTCTGGGGTGATTTGTTGCCTGAGCAATTCATACTGGGAGAGACAAGATTATTGGATCCGGGATCAGTGCGATAAGATTATGTGAAGTATATTAAAGGACAAATACCATTATTTGGTTAGTAACAAGGTGATGATTCTAGTCAAGAGGAGAGATTCAATGCTTGATTAACTCTGCGGTTGGTTGTGAATTTGTATACATCTCCTCTGTTGTGGTGGTATTGTAAGCGTTATAGCAGGACTTATATATAGGTGTCATGAGGTGCATTGGGAGCACCAGATTCGTGGAATATTGGTTATTAAGGTTCAAGGAATGTCATTGTGGTTAGGTGATGAATTATGCGGTGCATGGTGCTAATTCAGCAAAGGTATGCATTCATGATCTGGTACATCGTGTGGTAGTTGATACGGTGTTCATATATTGAAAACAGGCCTGGTAGAGAATTTCGGGTGTTGGAATTGGGTTCAGAGCTTATTGTATGGATGAAAGAGGATATCTTTGGATTTGACCGAGCGAATGTACTCAATTTAGTGGTGGTAGCATGAGTAGGTGCACGAGGTGTTTAACAGTGATTTCAGACAAATCTGGAGCAGTTCTTAGCACGTTCGAGGATGAACGTATGTTTAAGTGGGAGAGAATGTAATGACTCGACCGGTCGTTTTGAGCTCTAGCACGTCATTCAATGTTTTGAGGCCATGAGCAACTTCATTTCAGGTGTTATGACTTGTAGGTGTGGTCGGAATTTAATTTCGGGAATTTTAGAGTCAATTTGGAAAGAAAGTCACATTTCAGAAGCCTTAAGTTGGAAGAATTGACTAAGAGTGGATTTTTGAGTAAACAAGCTTAGAATCAGGATTTGAAGGTTCCAGCAAGTTCGTATGACGATTTCGGACGTTCGGATCGGGTTTTAGATGACCCGGGAGCGTTTTGGCGCATATTGTGGAAGTTAGCATTTTAGAAGAATTTTCATAAGTTTGGGTTAAACTGCATTTTAGTGTTCTTGATGTCCGTTTGGGATTCCGAGTCTGGGAAAATCTCGGTATGGTGATTATGGAGTAGGGAGCGCGATCAGAAGTGAATTTGGAGGTCTATAGGTTATTTTGAAGTCATTTGGCTAAAGATAGAAATTTGAAGGTTTTTGAGAAATCCGACCGAGAGTGGAAATTTTGACATCGGGTTCGGAATGCAACTATGAAAGTTGGAGCAAGTCCGTAATGTTGAATGTGACTTGTGTGCAAAAATTGGGGTCAATCGGATGTGATTTGAGAGGTTTCGGCATCAAATATAGAAGTTTGAAGTTCTAAGTTCATTAAGCTTGAATCGGGTTGCGGCTTGTGATTTCAATGTTGTTTGATGTGATTTCAAGGCTCGACTAAGTTCGAATGAGGTATTAGGACTGGTTGGTAGGTTCGGTTGAGGTCCCGGGGCCTCGGGCTTGTTTCGGATGCTCAACGGGTCATTTCTTTCCTTGTGAGGATTGCTGGTTTTTCTGGTGTGAGAGCAGTAGATATTTACACAATGCGATCGCATGAGAGGGTCCGCGATCGCATAGTGCAATTTGGGAGGCTGTTGGATTTTGGCTTATATGATCTCAGGTAAGAGTATGTGATCGCACAGTGCAATGGGGGGGCTGATATTTCTTGGCTTATGCGTTCGCATCCGGAGGAACGCGAATGCACAGAAGAGGAAATATGGGGGTTGTTGTTTTAGACTATGCGAACGCAGGTATGTGGATGCGATCGCAAAGAGGAAATTAAGGAGGCAGCAAGTTTGGCATGTGCGATCGCGATGGCTTTCATGTGATCGCATAGAGGGGTCAGAACTGGGCAGTGCAGTATTTTAAAAACGGGTTTTGGCCATTTCTTCTCATTTTTCTCTTGTTTGGGCGATTTTTGGAGAGCTTCAAGAGGGGATTTTCGTCATCTATGTCAAGGTAAGTCGTTCCTACTCATTTCAAGTTAAATACAAGGTTTAGTCATGGATTTGAACGTGATAATTTATGGAAAAGTTGGGAATTTTGAAGAAAAGCCTAGAATTTGCATTCTTGGATTTGACCACGAATTTGAGCATGAAATTAAGAGTAAATTATATATTGGAGTTAGTAAAGTCATGAGTAATCTTTATCTTCGAAAAATTTAGGAATCCGGGCACGTGGACCCGAGGACAATATTGTCAACTTTTCGAGCAAAATTGGAAATTTATATAAATTGAATTGTTATAACTATTAGAGTATATTTTCATTGGCTTGCCATTATTTGGCTAGTTTGGAGATTTGTGCATTGATTTGAGTCATCGGGAGGGCTTGGAAGCCAGTTTATGGAACTTCAGAGCGAGGTAAGTCTCCTTTCTAATCTGGTGATGGGGAATTGTCCCCATAGGTGAACTAATTAAATATGTGCTACTATTTGTGGGGGCTACGTACGCATGAGGTGACGAGAGTCCGTACGTAGCTACTAGTTATACCTTTGTCCGGGTAGTTTTAGGCTTACATCATGCTTTGTTGGTATTATATTTGACTTGTGTTTATTGTTTGCTTTAAGAAGAAGCAGGATTGAGCATACTTATTAAATATTTTTGAAAGGAATCGAAAATTTTTATAAAAATGGGAATCTTGAAAGTTCATGTTTTGAAAATAAATGGAAGAATACTTTAATAATTCGAGAAATCTATGTGTAACCGCGTCGCATGTATGATTCGCGAGCGGAGTATGTCCTCCTACCACACTCTTATGGGATCGGGCCATTCGCCTCGGCAAGATTTATGTACCACACTCTCATGGGAGCGTGTCGTTTGCCTCGGCAGGTTAATAAATGCATCTATGGTTCGCGTCGTTCGACCCTTCGGCAGTGCACAATTTACTTTTATGTTGGATCGGGCCGTACGCCTCGGCATTTCCTATATATAAATAATCCTCATGGAATCGTGCGTAATATTTAGGCTAGAAGCCAGTATATCTAAGGGCTTTCCCTTATTTGAAGTATGACAACCTCTTTGAGAAAATCCATTGTATCTATGTATATGCTCCGGTACGGAGGGAACTTGCTAGTTGAGAGTTGAGTAAGTTGTGGAAAAAAAAAGAGAAGTACCACGTAATTTATACATGTTGTTTCATATATTTGCCTTGTTTCATACTTATTCATTTCGTTACTATATCTGATATTATTTGACCTCTAGTAAGTGTTAAAGTCGACCTCTTGTCACTACCTCTTCTAGGTTAGGTGGGATACTTACTGAGTACACATTATTTTCGTACTCATGCTACACTTGTTGTGCATTTTGTTGCACTGGTGCATGTATATCTAGTGGCCCCGCTTGGCGTCATGGCATGGTTGATATGGAGACTTAGACGAGTTGCACCATCCCGAGACGACCCGCAGCCGGCAGAGTCTCCCTCAGAATGTATTGTATTGTATTTTAAATTTGCACAGGACAAATATTGTAGTACATGTAAATTTCTTAGAAATTTGCTCATGCACTTGTGACATCGGGTTCTGGGATGAGTTTGGGATGTATTTTGTTAAATGGATGGTTAAACCATCATTACTTACTTAACGGATTTTTATTCACTTATTATGTAATGAAATGAAAGGTAATAAAATTTCAAACGCTAAAATAGGAATTTAATTTAACTATTCTGTGTTGGCTTGCCCGAAATTGGTGTCCGGCGCTATAACAACTCAAATTTACTAACTCAAATATACAATTTGCTCTAATTTTCATGCTCAAATATACAATTTGCTTTACTAACTCAAATATAAAATTTGCTCTAATTTTCATGCTCAAATTCATGGTAAAATCCAAAATACAAATTTTCAAGTTTTCCTCCAAAAATCCCAATTTCCTACTTCTTTCCATGTCTAAATCCATGTAAGATCACATATTTAACTCAAAAATATGAAGAAATCACTTACCTAGTGTTGCGTGGTGAAAATCCCTTCTTGAGCTCTCCAAAATCGTCCAAACAAAATGAAAGAAATGAAAGAAATGGGCCAAAACTCGTGTTTAAAACAATATGCCCAGGCTTCATCGAGTTGTACCTTGTGTTGTGCAGGTTGTACATTCTATTACAATTTCCCTTATTGTACACCTTCTGTTAAAATGCTCATAACTCCTCGTAGAAATATCCAAATGACAAAGGGTTTGAAGATTTAGAAACTTGACTCGAAGATATTTAATTTGATAGGTTGTAAACCATATAACTCTTTATATATTCCGAGATATGAGTTTCTAAGTTCGGCTCCATGCATAAGAAAATTCTGTCAAAACTGATCCACCAGCCATATTCAATCGATCATAACTTTCTAATAAAATGTCCAAATCATCAATGGTTTAACTTTATGGAAACTAGAATGCAAAGGATACAACTTTTATGTTTTGCATATTTTCAGATTCCTTATATATTTTGATATATACGCTTCCAGTTAGTTCTTCGATGCATCAGTTGCTGTCCAAAACAGATTTGCAGCAGAAATTTCAGCAGCTATTTTGGCCCGAAATTCATTCCGTTAGCCTTCCGAAATCCACCGGAAGCCCTCGGGAGCTTAACCAATTATAACAACATGTCCCAAAACATGATACGAACTCGCTCGAGGCCTCAAATCACATCAAACAACGTCGAAATCATGAATCGCACTCCAATTCAAGCTTTATGAACTTTGAAATTTCAAACTTCTACATCCGATGCCGAAACCTATCAAATCACGTCCGATTGACTCCAAATTTTGCACACAAGTCATATTCGACATTACGGACCTGCTCCAACTTTCGGAATTATAATCCGACCCCGATATCAAAAAGTCAAACTCTCGGTCAAACTTCTCAAAGACCTTCAAATTTCTATCTTTAGTCAAATGACTTCAAAATGACCTACTGACATCCGAATTCACTTCAGATCACGCTCCCAACTCCAGAATCACCATACGAAGCTATTCCCAGACTCGGAATCCCAAACGGACATCTATAACACTGAAATGCCTTACAGCCCAAATTTATGAAATTCTTCTAAAATCCTATCCTCCATAGTATGCGCTGAGACGCTCCCGGGTTATCCAAATCCCGATCCAGACATACGCCCAAGTCCGAAATCATCATACGAACCTGTTGGAACCTTCAAATCCTGATTCAGAGGTCGTTTACTCAAAATTCCAATCTTAGTTGATTCTTCCGACTTAAGGCTTCTGAATTGAGAATTTTCTTCCTAAATTGACTCCAAACTTCCTGAAATTCAGTTCCGACCACATCTACAAGTAATAATACTTGAAATAAAGCGGCTCATGACCTCAAACTGCTAAACGATGCGCTAGAGCTCAAAATGATCGGTCGGGTCGTTACATTCTCTCCCACTTAAACATACGTTCGTCTTCGAACGTGCCAAGAACTGCTCTAGAGTTATCTGAAATCACTGTTTAACACCTCGTGCACCTGCCCGTGCTACCACAACCCAGTTGAGCATATTCGATTGATCAAATCTGAAGATATCCTCTTTTATCCATACAATAAGCTCAGAATCTAGTTCCAACACTTGAAATTCTCTATCAGGCATGTTTCTAATATATGAACACCGTACCAACTACCACACGAGGTACCAGAACACGATTGCGTACCTTTGTTGAATCAGCACCATGCACCGCATAATTCATCATCTAGCCACCATGACATTCCCTGAACCTTAACAGCCAAAACTCTACGAATCTGATGCTCCCAATGCACCTTATAATATACATACATACATCCTGCTATAATGCTGACGATACCACCACAACGGAGGAGATGTGTAGAAATTCCTAACCAGCTGCAGAGTTAACCAAACATTGAGTCTCTCCTCTTGACTTAGATCCTCATCTCATTACGAACCAAATAAGGGTAATTGTCCTTTAATATATTTCGCATAACCTTATCGTACTGATCCCTGATCCAATAATCTCGTCTCACCCAGTATGAACTCTTCAGACACAAATCATCCCAGACATGACCAACAATCTCACACGATGCCACAATGCGCCAATAGGCCACAACTCGAACATGATACATAAAGAAATGACTCAGGAAGGGACTACTCAACTCACGCAACTAATATGAACTCTTCTCGGAAAATAGAAAGTAAAACACAAGAAAAATAAATATACGAACCTTACTCATCATCACACTGTTGCGACGTGCAACCCGATCCAAATAACATACCCGTGGCGGCATGCCACCCGATCCACATATGAAATTTACATAAGGATATACACACCGAGCTAAGTTTCTCATTACCACAAAAATACTGAATACTGGTCACAAGCACGCTAAGTGCATAATACCATCCCGGGGAGACTGATAAAGCCATATGCTACCAAAACTTAAGC
>MDKI01265476.1:0-26284 GCA_005239505.1 Nicotiana paniculata | reverse complement strand
AACCACATGTGCTAAAACTCGACGAGGCTCTGAAAGGTCTAATCTCACCAGGTGATTGGCCAATGACTGAATGTCCAAGGCTAGAGGTCTCTCATCTGCGGCAATATAAGCCAAGCTACCCATACTCTCCGCCTTCCTTCTCAAAGCATCTGCTACCATATTTGCCTTGCCCGGATGATAAAATGGTGATATCATAATCGTTAAACAACTCAAGCCATCTATGATGCCTCAAATTAAGATCCCTCTGCTTGAACAAGTGCTGCAAGCCACGATGGTCTATATAAACCTCACAGGACACACCATACAAGTAGTGCCTCCAAATCTTAAGAGCATGAAAAATCGCCGCCAACTCCAAATCATGCACAGGGTAATTATTATCATGAACCTTCAGCTGGCGTGAAGCATAAGAAATAACTCTCACTTCCTGCATCAACACACATCCCAAACCAACGCGTGAAGCATCGCAATACACTGTGTGCATCCCTGAACCGGAAGGTAATACCAGAACTGGTGCTGAGATCAATGTTGAATTGAGCTTTTGAAAGCTCGCCTCACACTCGTCGGACCATCTGAACGGGGCATTCTTCTAAGTCAATCTAGTCAATGGAGCTATAATAGAAGAGAACCCTTCCACAAATCGGCGATAATAGCCTGCTAGGCCCAAAAAGCTCCTAATCTCTATAGCTAAAGTAGGACACGACCAACTCTGAACCGCCTCAAACTTCTGAGGATCATCCTTGATACCCTCTCCGGATACCACATGCCCCAAGAACGCCACGGAATCCAACCAGAACTCACACTTGGAGAACTTAGCATATAGCTTCTGTTCTCGCAAAGTCTGGAGCACAAATCTCAAATGCTTCTCGTGCTCCCCCAGGCTACGTGAGTAAATCAAAATGTCGTCAATGAAGACAATGACAAAGGAATCAATATACGGCCTGGACACCCTATTCATCAAGTCCATGAATGCTGTTGGGACATTAGTCAAGCCAAAGTACATCACCAGGAACCCATAATGGCCATATCTCATATGAAAAGTAGTCTTCGGGACATCTGAAGCCCGAACCCTCAACTGATGATATCCCGATCTCAAATCAATCTTAGAAAACACACGAGCACCCTGCAACTGGTCAAACAAATCATCGATGCGCAGCAAAGGATACTTGTTCTTAATGATAACCCTGTTCAACTGGCGGGAATTAATACACATCCGCATAGACCCATCCTTCTTCTTCACAAATAGAAATGGAGCACCCCAAGGTGATACACTCGGTCTAATGAACCCCTTAGATAACAACTCCTCAAGCTGCTCCTTAAACTCCTTCAACTATTTCGGAGGCATACGGTACGGAGGAATAGATATAGGCTAGGTGTCTGGAGCTAAATCAATGCAGAAATCAATATCACGATCCGGAGACATGCCCAGAAGATCCGAAGGAAATACATCATCAAACTCTCAAACAACTGACACTGAATCAATCGTCGGAGACTCGGCGGTGGTGTCCCGCATATAAGAAAGATAGGCCAGACAACCCTTCTCGACCATATGTCGAGCCTTCAGGAATGAAACAACTCGGTTGGCTGCACTAACTGAGAAACCCCTCAACTCCAGCCTAAGCGACTCTGACATGGCTAAAGTAACTGTCTTGGAATGGAAATAGCACGACATGATAAGGAGATAGCCAATGTGCCTGAAATAATCTCGAAATCAACCATGTCGAGCAATGAGAGATTCGCTCGAGTCTCGAACCCACAAAATGAAATCACACAGGACCGACAAATCCGGTCTACAACCACAGAATTGGCTACGGGAGTGGACACATAAATAGGAGAACCCAAGGACTCACGAGGGACATCCATAAAATGAGAAAATAAGACCGAAACATAGGAATAAGTGGACCCTGGATCAACTAACACCGATGCCTCTCTACCACATACTGTAATAATACATGTGATCACGGCGTCTGAGGCCACTGCATCTGATCTGGTCGGAGTGGCATAGAATCTGGCTGGAGTACCGGAAAACTGAGCTCCACCTGAGTGAACAGGAGCTGCCTGACCTCCCCCTAACAGGCCTCCACCTCTAGGACGACCCCTGCCGACCTGTCCTCCACCTCTAGGTGGCCGGACAGCTGGTGCCGAACCCATCGGCTAATAACTCTGTTGTACGGCCTTTCCCTGAAACCCGGGGCACTGCCCCTTATATGACATGGCTCTCCACACTCGTAACAACTCCCAGGTAGCATAGTATGCTGCCCCGAAGAAGTACCCTGAATGGACAGAGGGCGATGAGAGCCCTCTGGTATAGCATTGAAGTAAGGGTCGGAGGATCTCGGATGACTGGGATAACCACTGTGTGAACTCTAAATGGCTGGAGGACGATAGGAACGTTCTGGCATGGCGCTGAAATGAGGCCTCGCCGGAACACCTCGGGGAGGTGGTGAAGGATCTGAATATAAAGGCCTGCTGGGCTGACCACTGTTATGCTGACCCCTGCCCCTAGCTGGGGAACCTCTGAAATCTCCAGAGAATCTAGCCCTCTTGTCTTGCTGCCCCTTATCCCTGCTCCTCGACCGATACCCCTCGATTCTGCGAGCAATATCTACCACGAGCTGATAAGGAGTACCCATCTCCACCTCTCGGGCCATGGTGGCCCTAGTACCTGGATGCAAACCCAACCATAAATCTCCGCACCCTCTCTGCATTAGTAGGTAGTATCATGAGTGCATGACAAGACAACTCTGAAAATCTGGCCTCATAACTTGTCACTGACGTCTGCCCTTGCTCTAGCCGCTCAAACTGATACTGGAGCTCTTCCCTCTTAGAGGGTGGGATATATCTATCCAGAAACATCTGCGTGAACTGCTCCCAAGTGACAGGAGGAGAATCTACTGGCCTACTGAAAATATAGGACTGCCACCACCTACGAGCTCTGCCCTCCAACTGAAAGGTAGTGAAATCCATTCCGTGGGACTCTAGTATCCTCATGTTGTGCAGTTTGTCCCTGCACCTATCCACAAAATCCTAGGTGTCCTCGCCTCGCTCACCCCCAAAGACTGGAGGGTGCAATCGGGTTCATCTATCCAATAACTTCCGTGGATCACCATCCGCAACTGGTCTGTGCTCAGGTGCTGCTGCAACAGGCTGGACCCTACCTACGGGCACTGTACCCAGGGTATGATGAAATGTTGATGTCTGGCCTACAGCCAGGGCACTAGGGGTCTGGACTCCCCCTCCCGCCTGAGAAGTGGCAGGATCTGCTGGAAATAAACCAGCCTGGGACATAGTGTCCATAAATCATCATACAGCCCGTGACTGCTTGGAAGCCTGGCGCCGTCATGAAGTCTGCTGGTGCAGGATCTGCTGGAGTAGGCACCTTGTCCTGCTCCTCTATAATAGGTTCCTCTGGTGGTGGAACCGGAATAGCTCTGGGACGCCCTTGTCCCCTACCACGGGCCGGTGCCCTCTTACGGCCTCTGATGCGGCCTCGAACAGTGGGGGGTAGCGGCCTTTCCCGGGTCCAGAACATCATATGCACGCGTCCTCACCATCTGTGAGAGAATAGAAGAATAAATTTGGTAAATCATCAACTGCACGATAGAATAAGAACAAAGAGAGGTTTCCTAACACCCTATAGCCTCCTGAAGATAAGTACAGACGTCTCTGTACCGATCCACAAGACTCTACTGGGTTTGCCCGTGACTCGTGAGACTTACGTGAACATAATGCTCTGATACCATGTTGTCACGACCCAAAATCCTAACTTAGGTCGTGATGGCGCCCAACAGCGAGGTCAGGCAAGCCGACTCTCAATTTACTAAAGGTTCCTTTTTATTAGATTAAACACTTTAAAATATACTCAGTTTTTAAAACGTAAAACATGATTCGACAAGGATAAATAGCCAGTTTTAATCAAAACAGTCACGAAGAGGCGTGAGACAATATATGTACAAACCCGACATCCATAACAACTATCACGTGAGTTCCAGGAACTAGTGTCACAAGTCCTACGAGCATACTAACACAATATACAAAAGATATAATATACAATCCCACTGTCTGAAGGAAATAGACGGGAAATAAGCAAAATAAAACGCCATGGTGCTACCGGAAATCGCCAGGAGAAAAGCAGTTCACCATGAAGTCAGGTCCGTCTAATATCAAGTCAAGATCCGGTCCGACAACCAGATGCACCAGCCTCAGAACCTGTACAATTAAGTACAGAAGCGCAACATGAGTACATAAATATATATATACCCAGTGAGTATCCCGCCTAACCTCGAAGAGGTAGTGATGAGAGGTCGACATGACACTCACTAAGGTCCAACGATATAATTTAACAGAATATTATAGAAACGGTAGGCATGAAAAGGCAGTGAAGCAACAAATATATATGTAAGGTACTGAAATCCAAGAAAGTACTGGGAATGAATAAAAAAATTACCACTTCACTTTCCCCCAAATATATGTCAAATCAATATCCATGAATTTAGTAACAAATAAATCATACGCATGCAGGGTAAGGACAACCGGCCGGAGTCACAAGATAGTCATGTCCGTGCACTGTCGAGGGTCGAAAGGCCCAAACCATAAGTGCACCTCTCCACAAAGTACTCACATCTATGCACTGTCGAGGATCGAACGGCCCGTACCAAAAGTGCATCTCTCAATCCTCTCTATGCACTGCCGAGGATCGAACGGCTCGTACCAAAAGTGCATCTCTCAATCCTCCATGGTGTACGGCCCGTTCCCATAAGGGTGGGGAAAAATCACACCCCGCTCGCGGAATGTAAATTGCGAAGCGGTCACATTCATACACATTATTCCTTTTTAAATTACTTTTCAGTGAACAATTCCTTACAAGTTTCTAAAATTTTCATGACCTCAGGGAAGTAAGCAATATGTAACATTTAATTTATTAAGCATATAGTTCATATCAAGTAAAAACACAAGGCATGATGTGGGCCTAACTACCCGGACATAATAGTAATAGCCTCTACGTATGGACTCTCGTCACTTTGTACGTACGTAGCCCCAAAAATTATCACATATAGCATTTAAATCACCTAGGGGGACAGTTCCCCCTTACAAGGTTAGAAAGGAGACTCACCTCGTGTCGAATTAACTCCCTGGACCAAGAACACGCCCGAACTCCGAACTCTACACCCGAGTACTCGAAACTAGCCAAATGTTATACAATTACATTAATTTATGCTCAAAGTATGGAAATTCTCCTACTCACTTAGTAAATTCACCATTCTTGAAGAAATTCAAAAATCCAACCCCGGGCCCGCATGCTCGGATTCAAAAAATTCTCGAAGGGAATACTCACCCATAGCCTAAGGATCATTAATTCTAGAAAGCCCCAGGTTACTACCCGATTCTTGATTTTTCACTATGTAGGTGATTAAATTCAACTAGGAATTCATGCATTAACAAGTCTTGAAATGAAATTTACTTACCTTCTAGGGGTTGGGTCGTGGAGTCCTTTTCCCAAGCTCTAAAAGTGTTTAATGGAGGAAAGAGTGAAGAAAACAATGAAGAATCCCGTATTTAAGAAACTCACTACCTGACAGTGTTTCCGCACCTGCGGCTCGAGGACCGCACCTGCGGTCTCGCACCAGCGAGCAAAGGCTCGCACCTGCGGAAATAGACGAGGAAGCCTGGGCCCGCACCTGCAGAACTTTGTCCGCACCTGCGAGAAATGGCCTGCCCACTGGGGGTCGCACCTGCGAGGCTGGGACTGCAGAAGTGGTCCCGCACCTGCGACTGGGCAACCGCACCTGCGGTCAACACCAGAACAAGTGCACCAGCGGCTATTTTAGCTGGTTTTTGGCCTCGTGTGATATCCAGGAGGAACTTGGGCCCACCCGAGCCCCCGTCCAAATATACCAAAAAGTCCCAAGTCATAACACGGACTCGCTCAAGCCTTCGGAACACCCAAAACAATGCTAAAACTCAAAATCACACCTCAAAACCCCTAGAACCAAAATTAGGAACTATAAGTTTTCTTGACTTCGCTAACAACGCGCTGAACCAACCTAACTACTCGGAATGACACCAAATTTTGCAGGCAAGTCATAAATGACATAACAAAACTATTCCCGATCTCGGAATTCCGTTTGGACCTTGATAACACAAAAACACATCCCAAACCACAATAGGAACTTAAGGACCTTCTTATTTTAATATTGGGCGCCGAAACGCTCCCAGGTCATCAGAAACCCATTCCGAACATACTCCCAAGTCCGAAATCATCATATGAAGCTACAGGAACCGTTGAAACTCGATTCCGAGGTCGTTTACTAAAAATGTTGACCAAAGTCAAACTTGGCCTTAAAAGCCAACCTTAAGGAATCAAGTGTTCCTATAGCCCTCTAAACACTTTCGAATCTCGGACCACCAGTCCCCGCAAGTCAGAAATCATAATAAGCCGCTATGAGAAGTTTCATTTAGGCGAACAGAGTTCGATAACGCAAAATGGCCGTTCGGGTCGTTACAATGACTGAGTGTATAAATCATAAATCAACAGTGAGGAAATAGCAGTAAAAAGCCCCCAAGGGGTCTAAACAAGAAGGCACGAGGCCCTAAACATGGCTATAGCCCAAATATATCAATAGTTTTAGAACACAATTTAACATATGATTTAGAGTCAAAATACGCAACTCAATAGTCGCCGCGGAGAGGACCAAGTCCAATCCAAAAAATCAGTGCGCACCACATACTCGTCATCCGACATGTGCGCCATTCTAAAATAGTGACAAATATGAAGTCTGGGGTTTCATACCCTCAGGACAAAATTTACAGCCATTACTTACCTCTACCGAGCCACAACACTAATCCTTGATTCTCTTGCCTCTCAAATTGGCTCCCGATTACTACGAATCTAACCAAAACCAGATTAACATCATCAATATATGTTAAAGGAACAAAACCCAATCGAAACTATCAATTTAGACGCAATTCTTTAAATTCGACCAAACTCGAGCCCCGGTCCCACATCTCCGAATTCGATAAAATTTACATCACTAGAAACCTCGTCCTCCCACGATTCTATACATACCAAGAACACCAAAATTGAACCACAATTGCCCACTCAAATCATCAAAAGAAATTTCCAATGCTTCCTCCCATTTTTTTCCCTAATTTCTACTTTGATTCCTCAAATAACATGATAAAAGTCAAGACTAATTCATGAAATTAAACCCAAAGTGATTGAAGAACACTTACCACAAGAATCCCACTGAAAATCTCGTCCAAATCCTCCTTCTCCCGAGCTCTCTAATGGAATATTGAGTTATGGCAAAAAACCACCGTTTAGAACTTAAAAACTTTCTGCCCAGCTCATTTTTCTTCATCGTGAACGCGCCACTTGGACCGCGTTCTCATAGAACAATCCAACAGGGCCCTAATTTAACTCTACGCGAACGCGGCTTCAAGCCTGCGAACGTGAAGCACAACTACCCCCAGGCCTTCGCGAACGCACCCTCTGACCCGCGAATGCATATGCCAAAGGACTGGGGTCCTCAAAAGGCTCACAACTTTACGCGAACGGACACACACCCCCGCGTTCGCGATGGCCACCCTGCTCTAACACTATGCGTTCGCACCCCTTTGCGCGCGAACACGTTGAACAACTGTCCCCCCTTCCACAAAACACTTTATGCGAATGTGAGCCCTCTTCCGCGAACGCATACAGTAAAACGCTGTTGCAGAAACACCAGCAAACCAGCCAAGTTCCAAAACAAAAAATCGATCCGTTAACCGCTCGAAACTCACCCGAAGCCCCCCATACCTCAACCAAACCTACCAACACACCCCATAACATCATTAAAACTTAGTTGAGCCTTCGAAACACTAAAAACAACGCGAAAACACCAAAATTACATCAAATTCAAGCCTATGAACTTTGAAACTTCTAAATCTCGCCAATGATGCCGAAACCAACCAAAACACATCCGATTGACCTGAAAATTTGCACACATATCCAAAATGACATTACAAACCTGTTCCAACTTCCGAAGTTCTATTCCGAACTCGATAGCCTATTTTCCACTACCGAACGCAAATCGCCAAAAACTAACTTTCGCCAATTCAAGCCTAATTCTACTCCGGACAACAAAGCTACATTCCGAACACACTCCTAAGTCCAAAATCACCTAACGAATCTATCTAAGCCATAAAATCCGCATCCAAGGTCGTTTACCAATAAGTCAACTTCCGGTTGACTTTTCCAATATGGAACCAAGTTAAGAGACTAAGTGTCTTATTTCTCACCACGACCACTCCGAACCCGAACCAACAGACCCAACACATATAAATGAAGCTGAAACACTTATAATGAAGCTGAAACACTTATAATGGAGCAGAAACGGAGAAAACGGGGCTAAACTCTCGGAACGACCGGCCGGGTCATTACAACCTATTATTTTGGGGCGACCATTCTTAGCTACTGGTGGAGCACTTATTGATGTTAGGGAAAGGAAATTGAAGATGAGAGTTGGCACTGAGGAACTCCCTAAGCATTATGAGGACTTGTGCATGATACTGCAGTATAACTGAAGGGGATAGAGCAAAGTCCTTTTGTGAATTGTAGCGATTCAGATGGGACAATTGAGTTGGAGGACGTGGTGTTGCAAGATGAGTGTGTAAGGATGATTGAGAAAAGAGACAGAGATGAAAAAGGAGACCTTTTGAGAGCGTGTTAAAAGGCTAGGCTTAATGGGAGAAAGAAGAAGAGAAAGCGCGCAACCTGAACAGAGCAGCAGTGTCGTGCCGCGACGTTAATTCAGGCGCTTGTTGGGAGGCAACCCAAATGTATTTGTTTTCATTCATTTTATTTTTTGTAGTATTTATTTTTGTTTTGTAGGATTATGATCTAAGGAAACAAAGCCAATGGAAGAATGCAAAAGCAAGCTAGATGGTTGGAAATAAGTGTGGGGTGCCCGCACAAAAGATCATTCTGTGGGAGAAGTCTGAGTACCCCGTGAGCTACCGATGCTTCGTCCTTTGGCCTTTCAGGGAGAATTTCTTTTCACCCTAATTTGCTTTTTAATTTGTATATGCATCGGGGACTATGCATGCTTTAAGTGTGGGGTGGGAAGTATGCTACTTGTGATATTGTTTTATAATTTGTATAATTGGTTTTTAAATTTTTTTTTTAGTGTTAAGTAGTTTTGTTTAGTTAATTAGTTTTTGTTTTTAAATTCTATTTTCAGTTTTTAGTTTTAGTTAGAAAAAGCTCGGACTTTCCCCAACAATGGATCTGTTGGACAATTTTCTTGAGGGATTAAAGTCCGAATAAAATACCAAAAAGATTTTTTTTATTGTTTTTAGGTAGTTAGGTAGTATCCCTTGGTTTTTCTTTCGACACCGGTTCTTTTCCAAGGGTGTAGCTCGAATCTGGTTTTGTAGTTAGTGTTTATTTTTATTATTTTAGGAGTAGGTTAAGGAAGAAAATTGAGGTGCTCTAAGATACCTATTGACATGGTTGGTGTTGGCTAGTTAAGTTATGGCATACGCTCTATCTTCCTGCATATATGATTTGAATTGTAATGCCCAAGTAAGTTAAGTAGCCTATTATTTGACGCCTCTTTCTCAGTTGATTGACTTGTATGCTACCTAGTTCATTGTTGCTTAAAAATTCGCAACTTGTTATGCTTGCTTGACTTGAGAGTCACACAGAACCATCTTGAGTGAGGCAAGTGCCATGTGTGTGTAAGGAATGTTGATTTTCTGTGCTATCTGGTGTAGTTCAGAACTTGCCCCGTGTGTTGTCAACGCAAAATCATTAAGTTATGCTAGTTTAGGAGATAACGTAGGCGTTTCTTTCTTGATCATAAAAGTGCTTGTCACTGACAAATAAAAGTTTCCCGTTGCTAGCCCTTTTGAGCCTATAGACCGTTTCCTTGACAACCACATTACAAGCCTATATCCTTTTGTTCTTAATTTACATTGTTTTGATCCTTTTACCTCTTAAAGCACTTTAATTGTAAAATGAGCGCTAAAAGAAGTAAGAAAGGACTAAGTGTGGGGAGGCTTTTGAGTGGAACCATGGGAAAGGCCTGTTAATGCACTAAAATTGAAATCAAAAGCCACTAGCCAATGAACTTTCATGTATGGAGTGTGTGTCGAAAAAAAATATAGTTGTAAAAGAGAGAAGAGAAAAATGATAGTGAAAGTATGTAGAAAAGAGAAACATCTCCACTTCTTATTTAATTGTGATACTGGAAGTATAGAAGTGCTTAATTGAAAAAGGGTTATGTTGAACATGGGTTGTGACAAGTGAATTCGTTGAGAAGAATATGTGTTGAATTGTGAATGTAGTGTATTAAAGTGCTTAGGAGGGTTAGTCACTATTCCTAAATATATACTACCCGTCCTTTAGCCTACATTACAACCTTAAAAAATCCTAATTGATCCTAGATTTGGCTAGATTAGATTAGTAGAGATGTACACTACGGGCAAGCTTATGGTACGACCACGAGATGCACATGAATTCTTTGTAAGAGTGAGTGAATTTTGTTCAATTGTGTGATGTCCTTAATTTATGTTCAATATTTGAATGTGTGGACTACTTTGATATTCACTCTTTTGCTTGTGGTGAGGGCACTTGGTCTCGTGACGGATTGGTGATGTTGTATTCTTTCTTGTTTTGGGTAAGTGTGTGAGTTGAGGATGCTTAGTGGTAACGAGTCATCTTTTGAGGTAAGGTAGTTGTGGAGGGTTGCTTGAGTTTCTTGAGTTCCTTGAATAATATTGAGTATACTAGGGCTATTTAAAAGCGGGAAGAATGTGAAAATTGTGTGTCATGCTTAATTGTCAATATCGATTATATTCAAAAGGGAGCGTGTTGATTGAATTAATTGTGAAGTCCTCTTTCATAGTGTTAATCGTGTTGAAGGCTAGTATATTGTCTCATTGCTCGAGGACGAGTAAGAGTCTAAGTGTGGGGTGTTGATGTTTAGCTTAAAGTGTATATTCTATGTATATCGCCTCATATTTTACTTTTGTTTCGTGAGTTATAGCTGTTAAATGTGATTATTTATATTAATTTGAAGTTTTATTATGAGTAGGAATGATTAGGGATCAATTGGGGGTGAAACGCGTGAAATTAGAGCCAAAACGGACGAAATCGGGAAAATTGCGAAATTGGGTGCCACAGGCAGCGCCCAGCACCACCTGTGGTGTTGTGGGTTGTACCCAAATTAGGAGTAGTGCCCTGGTGGGCGCCTGGCGCTACCCAGGGCGCCGATGACCGGAATTTCTCCTAATTTGTTCGGGACTCGTTAATTCGACCCTAGACCTACCCAACACGTATAAAAGCAAGTCTAAACTCAATTTTTAAGGGGAGAACATGATTTTTGGAGAGAAACAAAAGAGCAACACACTTGGGAGCACGTATTTGATCAATTCTTCCATATCTTTTCTAGTAATCATTGATTTTATGTTTGAAAATATTATTTTTGATGATTGTATGAACATGTGTGGCTAAGAACCCTATTATTCTAGGGTCATGGGTGAAACATGAATGTTATATTTGAAGATTAATTTGACGAAGTTGATTTTATCATATTGGGTTGTTTATTTAATTTTGTTCTTAATTATTTTAGTGAGTAGCTAACGGTGAAATACTATCTACGAATCTAGAGTTGTACTCGAAAGTGGGAATTCTAGATTGCATATAGAATTAAATAGAGCAGGTTCTTGAAACCAGGCATCGGGAAACAGATTCGCAATTAGGATAGACATATACCTATTTGCCTTGCTTGGTTGAAATACAGGAATTGTAAATGCATTCTTGTTAATCTTAATTCCATAGACATATAGGCATTAAGTTAACCTGAATAGGTGAATAAGAACTCAAAAGATTCTTATGAGTAATATCAACCCCATCAATCAACAATCTAGATAAATCACTTAGTCATTTTAAGCCAATAATATAACACGATTGTTAGCTAACCCGTGACCCTAAAATATCCTCTCCTATTTATTGTTAGTCGAAATTACTATTTGTGTTGGTTGATTTCCTAGTTAATTCATTAATTGGTATTTTAGGTAGTAACTTAGTTAATTATATCTTTTGTGATAAATCTCTTGAATCGATAAGTTAATTGAGTTGAATATGTCAAAATTTAATCATAAGTCGACCCTAGACCTACCCAACACGTATAAAAGCAAGTCTAAACTCAATTTTGAAGGGGAGAACATGATTTTTGGAGAGAAACAAAAGAGCAACACACTTGGGAGCACGGATTTGATCAATTCTTCCATATATTTTCTAAGTACTCATTGATTTTATGTTTGAAAATATTATTTTTGATGATTGTATGAACATGTGTGGCTAAGAACCTTATTATTCTAGAGTCATGGGTGAAACATGAATGTTATATTTGAAGATTAATTTGACGAAGTTGATTTTATCATATTGGGTTGTTTATTTAATTCTGTTCTTCATTATTTTACTAAGTAGCTAACGTTGAAATACTATCTACGAATCTAGAGTTGAACTCGAAAGTGGGAATTTTAGATTGCATATAGAATTAAATAGAGCAGGTTCTTGCCCCCCGGCATCGGGGAACGGATTCGCAATTAGGATAGACATATACATATTTGCCTTGCTTGGTTGAAATACAGGAATTGTGAATGCATTCTCATTAATCTTGATTCCATAGACATATAGGCATTAAGTTAACCTGAATAGGCGAATAAGAACTCGAAAGAATCTTATGAGTAATATCAACCTTGTCGATCAACAATCTAGATAAATCACTTAGTCATTTTAAGGCCCAGAATATAACACGATTGTTAGCTAACCCGTGACCCTGGAATATCCTCTCCTATTGATTGTTAGTCGAAATTGCTATTTGTGTTGGTTGATTTCCTAGTTAATTCATTAATTGGTATTTTAGGTAGTAACTTAGTTAATTATATATTTTGTGATAAATCTCTTGAATCAATAAGTTAATTGAGTTGAATCTGTCAAAAGTTAATCATAATTCTTCGTGGGATGATACTCTACTCACTACTTTATTACTTGACGACCACGTATACTTGCGTGGGTGTGTTTGGTCGCAACAGAAAGCATCTTTGAGAAGTTTAGTATTTTGAAAGAAACTATGTATTACGTAATTCTCTCTATTAAACATACTTATATCTACTTTTGGAGAAAATATGTTTTCAAAGGAAACTCTTCCATACTAAAATGATTTTATTTGCAAAAGTTTTTCATATGAACTGTTGTTTAAAGATTTCCACCAGTTTATAGGTTTTAGTGGCTAAGGCCCCATGTGAACAAACCGATGTAGAGTTGAGTTATTGGTGTTCTCTATTATATTGTGTTTCCTTTCGGTTTGGCTTGTTTTGTTGTCCATCTTGTTGGGTATTTTTGTGATGTTTCGTGATTGATTTATGTAATTGCCTTCCGCTTTATATTCTCATTGTTGTAAATTATTCCGTGAAGTCTTAGATAGATGTAACGTTCGGTCATTTCTACATTCATGTTATTTATCTTGTAGACCAGTGGTGTCTTGACTAGTCCTCGTCACTACTCCACCGAGGTTTGTCTTGATACTTACTGGGCACCGTTGTGGTGTGCTCATACTGCACTTCTGCACATTTTTGTGTGCAGATCCAGGTTCATATTGTAGTAGTTGTGTGGATGATTGCCGAGGAGACTCAAGGTAACCTGTTGCTGTGTTCGTAGGCGTCGGAGTCACATTCTTTGTATTTATTATTCATACATTGTTGTATCTATTTCCAAACAGTTGTACTTAGAAGTTGTAGAAGATTCATAGAGCTTATGACTTGTACTACCGGTTTTGGGAAAGTTTGTACATTCTGTTGAGATTCTATATCAAGACTGCTAGTTTTTCTTTATTTATTGTTGATATTCAGTAAATGCTAGGCTTACCTAGTCCCTAAGACTAGGTTCCATCATGATACCCGACGGAGGGAAATTGGGTGGTGACAATAAGTAAGTTGGTAGTTCAACGTTAGCTTGCCAACGGCGACGTCGGGCACCATCCCGACCTATAGTGGGTTTTGGGTCGTGAGAAAATAAATTATACATATCATACTTGGACTTATTTACCAATGGAACATCATCACCTTGTATTCTTTTATGCAATTAATACATTTTAGTAATGCTTTAAGTTAACTCCATGTCATAAACCTGTAAATAAAGATCAAAATAGTCAAAAGGTTCAACAACAAAGAAATTAAGCAATCTTTTATCTTCCACCATCCAACAAGAATAGATATCACCAAATTCATGTTGGAATCCAATTGGATCTTTTGCCACCATATCTTGCGCCTCACCACCTCTTTCAAAAGGTATTTCAACACGTGGATGCACAAAATCACATGAACTAAAACAAGAAAGAGTTAATGGTCTAGGACGTAAAGAAACCTTTTTCTTGCTTACACTCTATTTGGCTTATATTACAAGATTAACGTTTTCCTCACCCTTTGCCTCTTTTCTCTCACTAAGAGTTTTTCTTTTTATTCACTCAATCCCTCTTGTTTTTCTTTCTCTACCTCACAGACTTTTTTATCTCATTGCCTTCTCTCTTTTCTTTTTCTCAAGATCACTCTTTAACTCACTTGACATCCCACTCTTTTCACTCAACACAACCTCTCATTTTTCCTCTCTTGGAATGTCAACATGCACTCTCTTACTCCTATCATTCTTTTCTCTCTCATATTTTTTTTATATTCTCTTTAACAATCTTTTCATCTTCACAATTTTGTGAGGGAGTCAAAGGCCCAAGAATGAGTTTATTCCCATTAACCTGAAAAGAACATCTATTTTTTTCATACTATATGAAGATCTTTTATATACATACCATGTCCTTCCCGGCAAGATATGAAAACTATTCATGGGAATGACATCACACCAAATTACATCCTCATACCTTCCAATAGAGAATGACAATAACACTCTATTATCTACCTTTATTCCTTTCAATATGTAGGGTTCAATATGCTCAACACAAGATAAGTCCAGTTTCTCAACCATAGAAGTGTTAATTGAGTTATAGCCAAACTCTTTGTCGATTCTAAGCGCACAAATCGCATACATCACTTTAGCTCTTGTTTGAAAAATAACTTTACCATCATCTTCCTTCCATTCTGTGTACTGTAAATTTGACTTTTCTAGTTGTTGAGTCATTGTTCGCTTCCTTTATTTATAACTTCATGTTTGTGACATCCTGAGAAAAAAAATTAAAAACAATATGTATCTCTCAAAATTGGCTTTTTTCTAATACTCTCACCTCTCTTGCCTTTTTCCATTCAAAGTAACTCTTGGTTGTTGATATTTAGATTTATTAGTAAACCTTACTAAGTCACAACAATTAGTGATAAGAATATAGAGTTAGAATAAGAAAATAAAAGTGAAGGACAAAACCTAGGAAGAACAATAATCGGTTAGTAGGAAAAAAAAGGAAAGAATTTAAGAAACCCAAAACTCACAAGAATAAGGAAAGAAGTTACCTTCATCTTCAAGAACTATGATCCCCTCTTCTTGTTTCCTTTATTGACATGGAAACAAATAGTACTTGAATTCTAAAAATAATAATGAGCAATACACTTTTTTGGGTCAATTTTCGTTTTTTATTTTTTGCTCAAGAACCTCCCAAGATTATATTATTATTATAAAACGCATGAATAAAATATCGGTTTATAAAAATAACCTTATAATATTAAGGATAATAACTCATAATAAAAGAACATAACCGAACTTCTAGATATTAGCCTTATAATACTATTAGTTTTAGGGTATAATACTACACGTTAGTAATCCTACATGATTACATTTAGGTATCCTGTTAGTATAACAACTTTCTGGCTGTCTAATTCATATAATTGAACAAGAATATATCTTTATTCATTTTATTCTATTACTTTTAGGATATACTTCTTTAAAATTTCTATTACTAATTTAATTTGAAAACGTATCATAATGTCCTATTACTAATTTAATTTGAGAATGTATTATATTATCAAATCCATTTAGAAAAAGGAGAGCATGTATTATTACTAAAACATAAATACAAAATGACTATACCAAAATAGCCTTAAAATATTAAACGGAAGAACTCGTAGATGTCACGACCCCAAATCCTAAACCGGCCGTGAGGGCGCCTATCGTGGAGCTAGGGTAGCCAACTACTGCATGTTCGCAATTTCTTTTTAAATCCCAATAAAGTTTCAAGCATTTCATAAAAGATACAGAAATTACTGAATATAATAGGCCAATATACAGTGCCACCAACCCCAAAACCCGAAGCCAACAAGTCATGAGCATCTAGAAGAATAAACCAAAATATACTATTATAATACAAAACCTCCGAATGAAAGCTAGATACAACAAGAAGGAAAAAACAGAGATGCTACGGATGCTGAACAACTACCTCTATATCCCGCAATCCGGATCCGCGCGGAATAAATGGCTAAGGCTCGATATCTGCACCTGAATCTGCACAAAGAGGTGCAGGGAGTAATGTGAGTACGCCAACTCAGTAGTAATGAAAATAAATCAGGTCTGAGCAACAAGAAACACATAAAATCAATGTCATCAAATCACAAGATGCACAGCCTTTCTTTCCAACAGTATAACATAGATATGTGAAATCATCATGCCTTAAAATCAACTTCAGAAAAGTCCTTTAAAGAATGCATAGTTTTAAAAACTTCAAACCGAAAGATTTAGTATGAAAATGAATGTAGTAAAATCATCAGTAGCCCCTCGGGCAAAACATTTATCATAATCATCCCCTCGGGCATGCCTCACCGTCAATCATCACCTCACAATCCCTCATGCCTCCCAATCACTCGTCACTCGGCCTCCCAATCACTCGTCACTCGGCACTCGGTGCGCTCATTAGGGGTGTGTACAGACTCCGGAAGGGCTCCTTCAGCCCAAGCACTAATATCACTCAGCACCTCACCATCACTCTTGGCCCTCGGCCACACTCAACACCTCACCATCACTCTGGCCCCCGGCCACACTCAGCAGAACCACTCGAAAGGCCCCTCGGGCGAATCAGTAAAACAGGGTACTCGACCCAAAACATCAGTTTAAATCTTAAAGTGGGGTAAATCATGCTAAGTTTCGAAAACAGTATGCACAATGCAGCTGAGTGAAATCATCAATATATAGTGAGGAAAAACATCAGTAAAAAGCCCCCAAGGGGTCTAAAAAGATCGGCACGAGGCCCCAAACACGGCGTATAGCCCAAATATTTCAACAATCTTTAGAATATGATTTAACATAAAGCTTTGAGTAAATATGCAACTCATTAGTTTCCGCGGAGAGGACCTAGTCCAATCCAAAAATCAGTACGCGCCACATACTCGTCATCCGACATGTGCGCCTTTCTAAAATCAGTGAGAATTATGTAGTGCGGGTTCCATAATCTCATGACAAGATTTATAACCATTACTTACCTCTACCGGGCCACAACACTAGTCCGCAATGCCCTTGCCCTTCAAATTGTCTCCCGATGGCTCCGAATCTAGCCAAAACCAGTTTAATATCATCAATATATATCAAAGGAACTCAACTTAAAAAAACTATCGAATTATACAAGAATCTCGAAATTCGGCCAAACCCGAGCCCTGGGCCCACATCTCGGAATTCAATAAAATTTGCATCATTAGAACCCTCGTCCTCCCACAATTCTGTACATACCAAGAACACTAAAATCGGACCACAATTTCCCACTCAAATCCTCAAAAGAAAAATCAATTTCCCATGCACCCATCTTCCCTAATTTGGGTTTAATTCCAGCAAATTCTATGGTTTAATTACTTAGAAATCGACATATAAACGAGTTATGAAGTCAAAAACCTTACCTCCGAGTGATTCCCTTCAATTCCCTCTTCAATCCTCTCAAAAGTTCTCCCAACTTCGTCAAGAATGGAGGAAATATGAGCTAATCTCGCACAACAGGCCTTTTAAAACATTCTTCCCAGCCATTATATTTTCTTCATTGTGATCGCGAACATTGGCACGCGATCGCGATGCACAGTCCAACCAACCAATGCGATCGCAGACCAAAACACGCGATCGCAGAGAACAATTCTCCACCCTACACACGCGCCTCAAAATACTCTACGCGATCGCAGAAATTCCCACGCGATCGCATTGCCTATCCTGACCAAGCTACGCGATCGCAATCCTAACCACGCGATCACATAGAACAAAATGCATGTCCCACCATTTTACTCGCGTGAGGATGTCGGGGTGAGGATGTTTGCGATCGCGTAGAAGGAAAGCAGAACCTCACACCAGTAGAAATCTGCCCAGTTTTCAAGACAAGAATTGGTCCGTTAACCACCTGAAACACACCCGAGGCCCTCGGGATCTCAACCAAACATACCAACATATCCCATAACATCATTCAAACATATTCGAGCCTTCGAAACACCAAAAACAACGCAAAAACACCAAAATCACATCAAATTCAAGCCTATGAACTTTGGAACTTCCAAATTTCGCCAAATATGCCGAAACCAACCAAAACACTTTCGATTGACCTGAAATTTTGCACACATACCCAAAATGACATTACGGACCTGTTCCAACTTCCAGAATTCCATTCCGACCTCGGTAGCATATTTTTCACTGCCAACCGGAAATCATCAAAAACTAACTTTCACCAATTCAAGCCTAATTCTACATCGGACATCAAAACTCCATTCTGAACACACTCCTATGTACCAAATCACCTAATGAAGCTATCCGAGCCATAAAATTCGCATTCCAAAGTCGTTCACCAATAAGTCAACTCTCAGTTGACTTTCTCAACTATTGGGCTACCCTGAGAGACTAAATGCCTCAATTCTCACCATGACCTCTCCAGACCCAAACCAACTGACCCTACATAACAAAAATAGGCTAGCAATATACGACAAATACAGAAATGGAGGAAACGGGGATAAAATCTTGGAACGACTGGCCGGGTCGTTACATCATCCCTCACTTAAATATACGTTCATCCTCGAACGTGCCAAGAGTTGTTCCCCAACACCATCAAACTTTTACGTAGCTTACCATGCACATACCCGGGGGTGATCCCACGTCACCCTATCCCATATAGGTCCAACAGCACAATACCGTTGAAATTTTGAAATCCAAATTCGGGCCCATAAACCTTAGAACCAAATTTCCACTTCTGAAATAATATACAAGATCATAATTTCCATAACTATAAACTGAACAAGTCTGAACTTGCTGAATGAAGCCATATATGCATCCCAGAGGAAATCACATAATACACCACGTGACTCAAACACTCATAGAGATAACTCTTAACCACAATAACTGCTCAGAATAGCTCAATAGCGGTACATAACCTCTTATCAATAAATGCCTCACTCTAACACTTCCATATACTGCCGATGATGAAAGAAGCACGTAGAACTAAAACCATTTGTCCGATCAGTCAGACATGAAACTCCCCCTTCCCAAACAGGAATTATAGAATATTTTGAAGCCGACTCCCGATATTTATGTCACGACCCAAACTGGAGGATCGTGACTAGTACCCGGTCCATACTTGTCGAGCACCAACGTACATTTTATCTAATCTTCTTATTATCTTTAAGGGCCGACAAGATCAATATAAGTGGTAGATATTGATTATGAACACCAAACAATGATAGATAATGGAATGAACATGGATAACATGGGATAACAAGACTGCCAAGAAACTACATATAAATTAGGAACTACCACGCTTCCAGGCATAACAAACTATACATAAGCCGACACCTGTCTATGAGCCTATAAAGGAGCATAAGTAATGCAACATAGTTGGAACAGGGCCCCGACATACCCATAATATCTATAACTAAAAATGCATACCAAGACCACGGCAAGTCCAGAGAAGGGATCTCGCCTATAACCGCTGAACTGGAAAGTCTATTGTGGTGGGGGAACTGCGTCTACCTGTCTATCAGGACCTGCAGCACGACATGCAACATCCAAAAATAAAAAGGACGTCAGTACGAATAATGTACTGAGTATGTAAGGCATGTCAATATAAATATGAACAATAATGTAAAGAGAGGTAGAGAAGATACAACCTGTAACACCTCAGTGCTTCTAAGAGACAGTAACATGAAATGAATGATACATATATACACATAATATTTTAAAAACATCCACCTCTGTGGGCATCATCATTATCGTATCAACATCCGCCTCTGTGGGCATCATCATCATCATATCATACCCGGCCTCAAAGAGGACTCGGTAAACCCAACTGATAAGTGGTTGCACAATAGGTGCCATACCCGGCCGACTATAGTGCGGCTCGGTAGAGTAAAATAGATACATATATATAATGCATGTAGAACTCATTGGAATCATGTTCTGAAGATTTCAGAGTGACGTAAGGTCGATATTCTTCGTACACATTATTAGGATTAACTCTTCATCAATAATATTATAAGAAGCAGGAAGTACCAACAACATTGATAACATAATAATAAGAGGAGCAACCTCAACATCAATTGTTCCATAAGAAGGGAAACAATGCAAGTACTGCTAGCTTCTAAGAGTAGAGTAACTTTGGAAGCTCGTTCATTGCATTATGTACAATCAGAGTCGTGCAAAAGAAGGAAAGGGATAGACTCACACACCTTGTATATACTTCCCCAATCTCAAGCTATGCAATTGTCACGACTCCTTTGTCTACAATAAGAGAAACGACGCTATCGTTATCATTTAAACGTCATAACTATTGTGTATCGACCACAACCTATTTTACCATGAAACAGACAGCACCTCCCCTATATATATGACTTCACACAAGTCAAAACAATCACCAAAAATCCCAAAAAACATCAATAATAATCAAATTGAGCCTCCCAAAACAGTCCACACACAACCTAATACCTTCATACATAAGACGACCACCGTAGTCGTGTCAAACAACCCGGAAATGGTACGACGAACGACCATACCACAACCCTACATCTATATGGTGTTTCTCCACACCGTTCCTCCTCAAAAACTTCACGATAAAGTAGTAAAACACGGAGCCCAAAAGCAACACAAAACAGTCCACTACAAATGAATAACTCGAACTCACGGCTTCCGATCACCGTCCCGTGAGTTCTTACAAGTATAAAACGAATTACCATGAATTTACAGCACAAAAAATGGATGAAAGATAGCAGTAAACTCACATTACTTTCTGGATAACTCAGCCCTTATCTTGGTTCTTCAAACTCTAGGGTTTACCCCCAATTTGAACTTGAAAGAGAGGGAAAATCAATTAGGGTTTGTGGATAAATTTTGGGAGGAAGTTTGCAGGGGTTTAGGTCTGGTTATTTGTGAAATATAATTAAGGATATATTTCAGGAGATAATCCTTTTAGGGGGCTCTTTGGATGACCCGAAATTGCCTCTTTTTGAGCTATCATTTAACCAAGTAGGTGACCTACCTACTTGTCACCTAGCAGCTTGTGCAGTCTTGCAAAAATGTCTATATCTCTCTACTCCAATATCGTATTGATAAGCGCTTTAATTATTTAGAAACTAGTGTCATATATCTTTAATTTGGTGGGTAGATCACCCTATAATTCCAAGTATATTGGGATAAAGGCTTAATAACATTTGACCTAAAGTTTAAGTAAAACTATGAACCTAAGTTGCGACAACTCTTGTCGGCTTTTTCTTCATAACTCGTTTGACTTCAAGATTATGATACGGATATTATATGATTCAAATACCTTAAAACACGACTTCTTGAGAATGTCAAGCACCCTTAGGTTTACCCAAAATACGAGTTAAAACATCCTTGATTCATTTAACTTCTAATACGTGTTAATCACTCTTATACACTCTTGTATCATTTAAGATCAATAGGATTAACTTCTTATCATCTCAAATATAATCTCTTCTCATTTTTATGTCGATTAACTTATGGCATGAGCCAACGTACGTGAATATGGGTTGTAACACCCTCCCTCCCTTAGGAGGATTCGTCCTCGAATGTAAGTGTTTAGGGGGGGCCTAACTCATCGTGGATTCCAACGGAAATATCCGGCCCATTTTTCCCCTATAAAATGGATACTAGACAAATTTACAAGCAGTTAAACCCAACGTATTTCCATTCAAGTCTACGCAAAGCATTATGGATATGTACACTATCTTCATATCACTGTTGTGTATTAAGGAAGAGTACTCTCAAGTTATTTCTTACCTCATAGAGCTGTTTCACTTTCTAATGCGTCCTGCGTCCCCTCGGCATCCTTGTTATCTTGAATCTAGAACAAGTAAGGGTATTTAGACTTCATCTACTCTTCTGCTTCCCAAGTAATTTCTTCCATGTTCTTGTTTCTCCACAATACTTTGACGGAAGCTACATTGTTTTTTCTTAGCTTGCGGACTTGTCGATCTAATATAGCTACTGGCACTTCTTCATATGGTAGATCCTCTGTAACTTGTCTTTGATAGGGACGACTCGAGAAGGGTCTCCAATACATTTCCTTAACATAGATACATGGAATACCGGGTGGACAAATTCCAATTCGGATGGCAATTCTAACTCATAAGCAACCTGTCCAATTCGTTAGAGAATTTTGTACGGACCGATATACCATGGACTCAACTTACTTTTCTTCCCAAAATGCATAACACCCTTCATCGGCAAGATCCAACCCAATCACCAACCTCGAACTCCAAATCACGTCGTCGGACATCAGAATAAGACTTTTGCCTGCTTTGTGCCGTCCTTAGCCGCTCTTGTATTAGTTTCACCTTCTCAATGGCTTGGTGAATCAAATCTTGCCCATATAGTTCTGTTTCACCGACTTCGAACCATCCAAGTGGTGATCTACATCTCCTCCCGTATAGTGCCTCGTACGGGTCCATTTTAATACTGGAATGATAGCTATTATTGTAGGCAAATTCTATTAAGTGGAAGATGGTCATCCCAATTCCCCTTGAAATCCAGAACACATGCTCGTAGCATATCTTCAAGTGTTTGAATGGTACGTTCAGCTTGTCCGTCAGTCCGTGGATGGAATGCGGTGTTGAGATTCACTTGTGTGCCTAAATCCTTCTAAAAAGACCTCCAAAAGTTAGACGCAAATTGTGCTCCTCGGTCCGATATAATAGATATCGGTACACCATGAAGCCTAACAATCTCCTTGATATACAACTTTGCATAATCTTCAGCTGTGTAAGTTGTCTTAACTGGCAGAAAATGGGCACATTTTGTAAGTCGATCAACTATCACCCATATAGAGTCAAACATATGATAAGATCAAGGCAATCCAATAATGAATTCCATATTAATCACCTCCCATTTCCAGGCCGGAATCTCTATATTCTGAAGCAATCCACTGGGTTTCTGATGTTCGATTTTTAATTGTTGACAATTAGGACACTGGGCTACAAATTCTGCAATAGACTCCTTCATGTTATCTCACCAATACTGCTCCTTAACATCATGATACATCTTCATCGAGCCTGGATGGATGGAATATCGGGATTGATGAATCTCAATCATAATCTTCTCTCTCAACCCTGCCACATCAGGCACACATAACCAGCCCTGGTATCTCAGTGCCCCATCTGCTCCGAACTCAAAAGCCGTAAGTTTACACTGTTAAATGCTCGCTCTCAATTGTACTGAGGTAGGATCTTCATATTGTCGTGCTTTTACCTCGGCTACCAAAGATGATTCGGATGTATTCTGTACAGTAACCCCTCTTTCATCAGAGTCTAACAATCTAATTTTCATATTCGCTAGATGATGGAGCTCATTAGTCAACCCCTTTATACTTGCCTCAACGTGTACTAAGCTTCTCATTGACTTACGACTGAAAGTGTCTGCCACAACATTGGCTTTACCGGGATGGTACAATATTTCGACATCGTAATCTTTCAGTAATTCAAGCCACCTACGCTGCCTCAAATTTAACTCCTTCTGCTTGAAGATGTATTGTAAACTCTTGTGATCTGTGTAGATGTCAACATGAACGCCGTATAAGTAGTACCGCCATATCTTCAAAGCATATATTACTGCAACCAATTCCAAATCATGGGTCGGGTAATTCTTTTCATGCTTCTTCAATTGTCTTGATGCATAAGCAATCACCTTCCCATGTTGTATCAATACGCACCCCAAACCTATAACTGAGGCATCACAATATACCACATAACCTTCTGTTCCTTCTGGGAGAGTGAACACTAGCGCAGATGTCAATCGATTCTTTAACTCCTGAAAACTTCGTTCACAAGCGTCAGACCACTGGAACTTTGTAGCTTTCTCTGTTAACCTAGTCAATGGTGATGATATAGAGGAAAACCCTTCTACAAATTGCCTATAATATCCTGCTAGCCCCAGGAAGCCGCGGACTTCTAATGGTGTTGTAGGTCTCGGCCAATTCTTTACTGCATCGATCTTTTGAGTGTCGACACTAATACCCTCGTCAGTTATCACATAGCCAAGGAATGCTACTGAGTTCAACCAAAATTCATATTTGGAAAGATTAGCATATAACTTACGATCCTGAAGCGTCTGTAATAATATCAGCAAGTGGCCCGCATGTTCCGCCTCCGAACGAGAATACACAAAAATGTCATCAATGAATACGATCACGAACACATCAAGATAGGGACGGAATACAGTATTCATGAGATCCATAAAAGTTGTTGGGGTATTTGTTAGCCCAAAAGACATCACTGAGAACTCAAAGTGCCCATATCTTGTCCGGAAGGTCGTCTTTGGAATATCCTTCTCCTTAGCCCTCACCTGACGATACCCTGAACGTAAGTCAATCTTGGAGAAATACTTGGCACCCTGGAGTTGGTCAAACAGATCATCAATCCTTGGAAGTGGATACTTGTTCTTTATATTAAACTTATTCAACTGTCGATAGTCGATACAAATCTGTAACGACCCGTCTTTCTTCCGCACGAACAGGACTGGTGCACCCCAAGGTGAAGTGCTAGGCCTGATGAAGCCCTTATCCAGCAAGTCCTTCAACTGCGCCTTCAACTCGCGCAACTCTGTCGGGGCCATCCTATATGGAGGAATAGATATGGGTTGAGTGTCAGGAAATACATCAATGCTAAACTCAATCTCCCTTTCAGGTGGAAGGCCTGGAAGTTCATCTGGGAAAACATATGGAAATTCATTGACCACGGAGATTGATTGTAGAGTAGGCGGCTTTGTCTCTGCATACCGAACGCGAACGAGATGATAAATGTACCCTTTTGAGATCATCTTCCTTGCCTTAAGATAGGAAATAAACCTACCTTTCGGCGTAGAAATGTTCCCTTTCCATTCGATGACGAGTTCATTAGGAAATTGAAACCTAACCATCTTCGTACGACAATCAACATTTGCATAGCATGAGGACAACTATTCCATTCCCATTATCACATCGAAATCAACCATTTCTAATTCAAATAAATTCGCCGAGGTTTGACGACTACAAATCATCACTGTGCAACCTTTATATACCCTTCTAGCAATCACAGATCTCCTATCGGAGTAGATACCGCAAGTGGTTTACTTATCAATTCAGATTCAACGCCAAACTTATTAGCCACAAAAGGTGTAACATATGATAATGTAGATCCCGGATCAATCAACGCATATACATCGTAAGAAAACACAGACAATATACATGTAACAACATCCTGAGATGACTCGAGATCCTGTCGACCTACTAGAGCGTAGGTTCGATTTTGAGCACCACTCGAACTTGGCACTGCACCTCTACCTCTACCACGACTTGTCGACTGCTGAAAACCCCGTGCTGGAGGTCGAACTGATGAGGAAGAAGCAGACGCAGATCCAGTTGGTTGAGCCATACCACCACCTTCTCTATTAGGACAATCCCGCTTCATATGGTCAGGCTGTCCGCAAGAGTAGCACACATCAATACCTCGACAGCACAGTCCAAAGTGGGCCTTGCCACACTGATCACAATGGGGTGTTGGGAGTCTCGTCTGACTAGTATCCCTATGATATTGCGAGCCTGATGCCCGCGAACTATGACCTGGACCAGAATAGGTAAATCGATCATACCGAGGCCTCTGAAACTGTGGAGGAGAACTAGCTACGGTGGCACAGAAGTCCTCAAAAACTGGGGCCTAACACTACCTCTAAAGTCATGAGAATACCCTACAAACCTCGCCCTCTTATGTTGGCCCCTATCCTGCTCCCTATCTGACCTTTGCTGGCGCATACGATCCTCTAGGGTCTGAGCATAAGCCTGAATACGGGAAATATCCATGCCCTCCACCAAGG
>ML328042.1:0-18133 GCA_005239505.1 Nicotiana paniculata | reverse complement strand
AAGATCAAAATTTCCATAACTATAAACTGAACAAGCCCGAACATGCTGAATCAGGCCATATACATACCCTAGATGAAATCACATAAAACACCGCGTGACCCAACTCTCATAACAATAACCTTTAACTTCAATAACTGCTCCGAACAACCCAATACCGACATACCACCTCTTATCAAGAAATGCCTCGCTCTAACACTTCCATACACTGCCGATGATGAAAGAAGCACGTAGAACCAACAACCATTTGTCCGATCAACCAACATGAAACTCCCCCTTCCCAAAAAGGAATTATAGCAGATTTCTAAGCCGACTCCCGATATGATCCTTTCAGATGCTGTAGAAAATTCTGGAGATGTTCATCCTAGGTTCAATGACCTCCTCTCATCCATCACAACCACCCTGATAACATGACACTAACCATTCAACACATCGTTACAATTCAGGGCCAAAACCTGTGCAACTTGGGCACTTAGAAGCATCTTCCCAATGTAATCAAATTATATAAAAGACCCACACGAGAGGAATATCCTGCCATTAACAATTACCATCACCATATCATACTAATAGCCTGACATACACCTTAAAAATTCAAAAACACATCAATCCGATACCAAAGGTCATACCCATACATAACTCCGCTACGTTGTACGATCTCATCAAACAACTGGTCCACTTGGAATATTTCAAGACACCTTGCCCAAAAATCCATAACCATTCAAAATTCAACATCAAGCACTCAAAGTGCATTGCCATAACCATGGGGGAAACCAGACGATACCATGCCACCCGAAACATAAGGTATATAACCAACACAACTCAATCCCGCAACGCCCAATTACTTATCTTACTCAAATCTAGCTATAAAGACCAATTAGAATCGCACCATATGTGCATATAACCAATAATCACCACTCCTCGCCACACCTAAGGGCGACTCATAGATCACTCTAGAACATGAACTAATCAATCACCATCGAATGGTACCTTTCTTAATAATAGAGACTCAAGCCAACAATTTCGACCCAGTGCAAAACACGCACCCATATTAGCCTACCAGTGACCCTAGATTAACTTTGATCACCCACAACAGATCGATAACTTACCGAAAAGTTCATAATGACAAAATCATTGTACATACTAACACCCGACTAATCTCAGCTCGCATCTCCACAGTCCATCACCACACAATATGATGTTTATGAGAACTCTCAGTCTTGAAGTCCATGAAATGTACATATTACTATATCTGATCACAACTCCACCGCTCGAATACATAACACATCCCAAATACTCATTCATTCCACGAGGGAATACCCCTATAATTCATCCATTCACCAAGCAACCTTGAATATTAACAGTCGATCCAACGATAGGGTGTCGCAATACCAATGAAGTACCCTTAACTGAAACACATTGCTCTTTCTGAAATATATGTCTCATCAAGTCGCACCATTTGGTGATATCATCTACCTAGTCATCTGAAACTGTCCATGCTGCTTACGAATTATGTCCTTCCTTCTAGAACCGAACCGTGACCTCACATATGCAAATCTCAACCCCACCTAACATACCGCACACGCCATGCAAATCCTAGGAAAAACACGGGAACTCCATGGTCCCTTCCAAGCCACAAGAAAATACATACCCGGCTAGACAAGAATTTCCATTTGATTTCATTTAGAAACAACTCACTACACGCCACAAGAAGTATTCACCCTTAACTGCGGTAGAAATCACCAGGAACTATCTGAAATCCCATTTGCACAACAGCGAACCATCAGAATTGTACTCTTCTAACTCAATCCAGCTATGCAGACCACCGAAAATCCAAGAGTATTGCTAAGAAACACCTGAAAAATTTGTCACCTTATGAATATCCAAAGAACTAATCGTATCCCTTACCATGCCAATTCGCCCTATTTACCCAGGTTTCTTCTAACTTACTATCAAATTAATACTTCTTCCTGCCGTAATACAACAAACTTGTAATCCAGACTCACCACACGTGACCCAAGCACAAAACCATATCGTCTAAGGCTCACACGCGACTGAATACTCCCTTAATCATCCTCAGATGCACCATATTAGAAAAACTTACCCTTAAGAGACTTCTGCGAATCTAAGGCCATTGCCTTTACCTTCCTGATACCGATATGTAGAATACCACAAGTCTTGACATCCTCTAACGTAAAATCTTAATCACACTAACCAAATAGACAGAATTGACCTGACCCGTTTGCACACTAACATACTAGGAAAGTGATCCACTCACTTAAAATCATAAGCAAATTCATACATTGCGGACACTACACCTTTTACAATTTCCACTAATTCATTCAATAGAACCCAATTACCCAAACAAGGCACACTACAACCTATATCAAAGAAATTTCCATTACTCGTGACATACCCATACCCCATGCCTGCAGGTCATAACTGATTTACCAATATACCTCGAACTGAAACCAATACCACACATAATCGTGTAATCAACTTATCAATAACAACTCCCACACTTGGCTCAAAGCCAAGGATCAAGACAACCAAGACCATGCCCACACATTAACATTACCACCATGTTGTGGTGGGACTCAACTAAATCATTCATAAAATTATATGACCCAAACAATCTAACACTCAAGTCAATTGCCAATATCGCATTGTCACGTCAACTTCCACAAGCGATCTAAACTCCAATTACAACATATCTTTTACTGGTAGAAGATAACTTATTACAGAACTACATAGGGACCACACGCCCTGGAAAAACCTGCAGGAGGTACCTCTGCTCGCTTAGCCGCAATTTCTATCTTCCCATACACTTCTGAAAACCATAACTATCTCGTAATCACTATACCTTCCTGCATCTGAACACAACAACGCCTACCCTCTAGGCATCACAATACGCAGTAAAAACATGAAGCTGATGGAAGAACTAACACTAGAGCAGCGGTCACAGAAATCTCGAGCTTTTGGAAGCTCTACCCCCACATGACTGACCACATAGATACCCTCACTAGACACCACGTGTCCCAAGAATGCTACTGAACTGAGCCAAACTTCATACTCGGAGAATTGGCATAGAGCCTTTCCTCCCTGAATCCTTATAATGCCATCCTCAGACTCTGAGTATGCTACTCCAGGCTACGCGAATATGCTAGGACGCCGTCAATGAATACAATAACAAGGAGGACTAATACGGCTGGAATACACCGTCAATCTGATACATGAACGTTACTGGGGAAAATGATCAACTCAAAGACATCACCATGAACTCATAACCCAACAGAGAAATGTGCTTCACTCCACAACTACACAACATGAGAATTCTTCCAACATACTCACAACTCAGGCCATATACCAAATCGTGACAGAAATCAAACACTCATTAAATCTTACAACATTTTCAGCCAATCCTTTTGACACATTTCAAAGTCTGAACACATCTAACCATTAATTCACACCCACCACATAAGCATCTAGTCACCAATTCTCATCAATAAGTACACGAACGGACATATAAGTCCCTAATTACATGTGTCCACACAACGAAAATCTCAGCAATCAAGCCACAGAATGAATCCAGCCTCAACTCCAAATTGACCCATTACCAACATGCCAAAATTACATCTCACCCATGAAAGCCACAAGCCGTCGATGCACAGCTGATACCAGGCGCTCTTAGGTGCGCTCGAATACATGGAAGGAATTCAAGAGTTATGCTCTTGGCTGAATACAATGGATTTGCAAGACAAGAATTTTAAAAATGTGAGATTTTCCTAAGGTTTCCGCGGCCTCTCGAAGATAAGTACAGACGTCTCCGTACCGATCTGCAAGACTCTACTAAACCTGCTCATGACCGGTGAGTCCTATGTAACCTAGCGCTCTGATACCAATCTATCACGACCCTAAATCCAGGCCAGTCGTGATGAAACCTATCATGGAACTAGGCCATCCAGAACTTCACTCAAATCATAATAAACTCCCATTTACGTCTTTACTATATTGTTTTTCCATAAAAGATTCTTTTTTTTTCTTTTCTTTTACAATTATAAAGACAGTCAATACTATACTGAATAATAAATACAACCCCCGAGAACCGGGAGTCACTGGTCATGAGCATCTACATAAATATAGAACTTAACGAAAATAAATTCTAGAATATTAAACAAGAGAGGGAACAGGACTGCGGCGCATGCAGCCACCTTGCAAACCTCCGAGGATCTCTAGAACAGAAGCCCTAACACCTGAATCTTCACACAAGGTGCAGAGAGTAATGTGAGTATGCCAAATCAGTAGTAATGAAAATAAATCAGGTATGAGCAGCAAGAAACACATAAAATCAATGTTAAAATACTCACAACCTTACTTTCCAATAGTATACATAAATATCCGAAATCATCATGCCTTCGAAATAAACTTCATAAAAGTTCTTAAAACAATTCACATTTCAAGTAGATTTAAAACAAGATTTGGTAGGCAAATGAATGCAGAGAAATAATAGTAGCCCCTCGGGCAAAACATATTTCATAACTCAGTGTGAAAGTAGTAAAATCATCAGTAGCCCCTCGGGCAAAACATATTTCACAATCAGCCCCTCGAGCATTTCCTCACAATCCCTCAGCACCTCACAGTCATTCATGCCTCCCAATCAATCGTCACTCGGCCTCCCATCACTAGTCACTCAGCACTCGGTGCGCTCACTAGGGGTGTGTACGGACTTCTGAAGGGCTCCTTCATCCCAAGCGCTAATATCACTCAGCACCTCACCATTACTCTTGGCCCTCGGCCACACTCAATAGAACCACTCGAAAAGCCCCTCGGGCGAATCAGTAAGAATAGGTTCCTCGACCCAAAACATCATGTTAATCTCAAGTGGTGTAAATCATGCTGAGTTTCAATTAAAACAGTATGCACAATGATGCTGAGTAAAAACCATCAAGAGGTAGTGAGGAAAACAACAGTGAAACTCCCTCAAAGGGTCTCAACAGACCGGCACGAGGCCCCAAACACGACTTATAGCCCAAATATTCCACAAATCTTTAGAACATAATTTAACATACGTTTTTTAGTAAATATGCCACTCATTAGTTTCCACAGAGAGGACCTCGAAATACGAAATTTTTTACATCATTAGAACCCTCGTCCTCTCCCGATTCGATACATACTAAGAACACCAAAACAGGACCACAATTACCCACTCAAATCCTCAAAAGAAAAATCAATTCTCATGGACCCTTCTTCCCCAATCTTACCTAAATTTCAAGAAATTTTGTGGTTTAATCACTTAAGAATTGACATAAAAACGAGTTATAAAGTTAAGAACCTTACCTCCAAGTGATTTCCCTTGATTCCCCTTCAATTCACTCTCAAAAGCTCTCAAGCTCGCATGCGAAAATGGAGAAAATGAAAACCAAATTCGCACTTCCGGACTTTAAAACATTCTGTCCAGCTAAAATAATTCCTTCACTGCGATCGCAAACTTTGGCACGTGATCGCGAAGAACAAACTTACTTCCCCATAAATTTACCTTACGCGGTCGCGGACAACCTCACGCGATCACGATTCATCAGGACTTAAAGCCACGCGATCACAAACTATTTCATGCGATCGCGAAGAACAAAGCTCAACTCACCCACGCGCCCCTTTAACTCCACGCAATCGTGGACAATACCACCCGATCGCACTGATCAACCACTCATACTCATGCGATCGCAAACCATTCCACGCGATCGCTATTAACAAAAATCCCGCCTCACCAATCAACCCTACGCGATCCCAAACATCCTCACGCGATCACGTAGAAGGAAACCAGAACCTTACACCAACAACAATCTGCCCAGATTTCAAGCCAAAAGTTGGTCCGTTAACCATCCGAAACACACCCGAGGCCCTCGAGACCTCAACCAAACACACCAACATATCCCATAACATCATTCAAACTTAGTCGAGCTTTCGAAACACCGAAAGCAACACGAAAACACTAAATTTACATCAAATTCAAGCCTAAGAACTTTGAAACTTCCAAATCTCGCCAACTACGCCGAAACCAACCAAAACACCCCTGATTAACCTGAAATATTTCATACATAACTAAAATGACATTACGAAACTATTCCAACTTCCGGAATTCCATTCTGACCTCGATAGACTATTTTCCACTTCCGACCGAAAATCGCCAAAATCTCAATTTCGCCAATTAAAGCCTAAACCTTCCACGGACTTCCAAAATCCATTCTGATCACGCTTATAAGTCCCAAATCACCTAAAAAATCTAACCAAACCATAAAAATTCCAATCCGAGATCAAATACAAACAAGTCAACTATTGGTCAAACCTTTCAAATTTCAAGCTTCAACTGAGAACTATTCTTCCCAATTCATTCTGATTAACCTGAAACCCAACACCAACGATTTACATAAGTCATAATACACCACACGGGGCAAGTCATGCCCGAGAATTAGCAAGTGATGTGCAAAGGCTCAAAACGACCGGTCGGGTCGTTACATAAATGAATATTCAAAAAGTACGGGAGAAGACACCAGTGAGACAAATCCTATTATCATCGAAAATATGCTGGATCACGCAGACATAGATTCTAGACCAGACATCATTCGTGAACCAGAAGAAGACGAGCATATCAAAACAACCCCGGAAGAACTCGAGGTTGTTCTGTTGTCTGAACAATAGCCCGAGAAGAAGTTGTATGTTGGCACGAGGTTGCAGGAGAGGTTGATCCCCGAGCAAAAAGGTATGTTAATCGATCATTTAAAATCTAACTCGGAATGTTTTGCATGGTCCCATTCAAATATGACAGGTATTCCACCCGAAGTGATGACTCATAAACTGAATGAAGATCCATCATTCGTACCTGTTAAACAAAAGAAAATAAAGCAAGGAACGTTCAAGAATCAAGTGATTGACGATGAAGTCCGAAAACCCTTGAACATATGTTCCATACGAGAGGTAAAGTATCCTAACTGGCTACCTAACACAGTGGTGGTACCTAAAAAGAATGGCAAATGGAGGGTGTGTGTAGATTATACTGATTTAAATAAAGCATGGCCCAAAGACTCATTTCCTTTTCCACATATAGATCAGATGATTGATGCTACCACAGGTCACGAATTATTATGTTTTGTAGACGCATACTCTGGTTATAATTAGATTAAAATTGATCCCTCAGAAGATGAAAAAACGTCCTTCATTACTAACAGGGGGATTTACTGTTATAAAGTCATGCCTTTTGGCTTAAAGAATGTAGGAGCCACTTACCAAGGTTAGTGACTAAAATGTTCCAAGAACATTTAGGAAAGGCAAAGGAAGTCTATATTGATGATATGCTTGTAAAGTCAACACAAGCGGAAGATCATCTCCAGCATATCTGTACTACTTTTGATATCTTACGCAAGTATAATATGAAGCTCAATCCGGAAAAAATGTGTTTTCGGAGTGCAATCAGGTAAGTTTTTGGGATTCCTTGTATGTAACAGAGAAATAGAGGTAAATCCAGCTCAAATAAAAGCTATGGAGGAAATACCTGATATTTTAACAAATAAAAAAGAGGTTCAAAGATTGATAGGGAGAATATCCACCTTAGGAAGATTTATTTCTAGGTCCTCCGAAAAAAGCTTTAAATTCTTTTCAGTTCTTAAAAAACAAAATCAGTTTGAATGGACTGAAAAATGTCAACAGGCCCTCAGAGATTTGAAGATTTATTTATCAAAGCCAGCACTGCTCTCAAAGACAAAAGAAGGGGAAAGATTGTACATCTACCTGGCTGTTTTAGAAATTGTTGTAAGTGCAGTACTGGTAAGAGAAGAGAAAGGTAAGCAATCACCTATCTACTACGTAAGTAAAACTTTATTAGATGCTAAAACTAGATACCCACATCTAGAAAAATTAGCCTTAGCTTTAATAATGGCATCAAGAAAATTACATCCTTATTTTCAATGTCATTCAATCACTTTCGTGACATCTTATCCTTTAAGAAATATCTTGCATAAGCAAAAATTCTCAGGTAGATTAGCCAAATGGGCCATAGAATTAAATGAACATGATATAGCATATCAACCTGGAATAGCAATCAAATCACAGATATTAGCTGATTTTGTAGCTGACTTTAGCAACAATATTACCCCTGAGGTAGAAAAAGAGTTACAACTCTTTAACGGAGTCAATCCAGGTTAGTGGACCCTATTTATGGATGGTTCTTCTAACATAAAAGGGGCCGGATTAGGCATCATCTTAATATCACCTACAGGTGAAAATACACGACATGCTATTAAATGTTACCCTATAACTAACAATGAAGCAGAGTACGAGGTTGTTGTTGCAGGTTTAGAACTGGCACGGGAGCTGTCAATCGAGCAAATCATAATCAACAATGATTCCCAATTGGTGGTCAATCAGATGCAGGGGACTTACATCTCTCGAGAAACTCGAATACAACAATATCTAGAAAATACATAGGAACTTGTAAGACAGTTCGAAACGTGAAAGATAATACAAATACCGAGAGAAGAAAATACAGAAGCGGATGTATTAGCAAACCTCACGGCACTTACATAAGTAACAAATAAAGACAACGCTATTGTTGTCCACCTCTTCCATTCAGCAATCAACCAAGAAAATAATGAGGTATCTTTCAATAATTTAACTTGGGATTGGAGAAACGAAATTCTCAATTTTTTGCACAATGGTACCATACCTGAAGACAGGAAAGCAGCTCAAGCGCTTCGCCGCAAAGCAACACGATATTTTCTAGTCCGCAACTCATTGTATTGCAAAATGTTTGGTGGACCCCTAGTTAAATGCCTCGAAGGACACTATGGAAATCATGCAGGAGCAAGTTTTTGGTAAAAACCTTAATCCGAGCTGGGTATTATTGGCCTAAGATGGAAGAAGATGCAGAGAACTTCATATCTAAATGCGACAAGTGTCAGAGGTTCACCAACAATATGCATAGACCAGCAGAACTTTTGCACTCAGTCATATCACCATAGGCCTTCATGAAATGGGGAATATATGCATAGACCAGCAGAACTTTTGCACTCAGTCATATCACCATAGCCCTTCATGAAATGGGGAATAGACATAGTGGGACCTCTTCCCCCTGCTAATGGACAGGTACGATTTCTACTGGTACTTGCTGATTACTTCACAAAATGGGTGGAAGAAGAAGAATTCAAACAAGTGCTGGAAAAGGAGGTCAAAAGCTTCTTATGGCGAAACATAATATGCCATTTTGGGATTCCAAAAGAGATCGTGTGTGATAATGGCCCACAATTAATAGGCTCTGAATTCACAGAATTCATTGAGAGTATGAAAATTAAACGGATTGCCTCAACGCCATATCATCCCGTACATAATGGACGAGCTGAGTTTACGAATAAAGTCATCATCAACAATATAAATAAGAAGTTAGATAAAGCCAAAGGGAATTGACCGGACGAATTACCGGCAGTATTATGGGAATACAGGACTACATAAAAAATAGCCACGGGAGAGACTCCCTTCGCACTTGTTTGTGGCTCCGAGGCTAATACCCATGGAAATCGGTGAGCCGAGCTTAAGGGTTATAACAGATACGGAACCAGCAAATGATGCTGAACTCCAGATCAATTCTGGCTTGCTCAAATCACGAAGGGAAGCAGCTTTAATACGGATGGCAGCTCAAAAGCAAATCATATAGTGATATTACAATCGCAAAGCTCATCTTAGATATTTTAAGATTGGGGACTTCGTACATAAAAAGGTTTTCCAATCAACAAAAGAGGAAGGTGCTGGAAAGCTGAATCCAAATTGGAAGGACCATATAAAGTCTGAGGCATAGCTGGGAAAGGAGCATATGAGTTGGAAGCCATACACGGCAGAATTCAACCAACGAGCTGGAACGACATCCTCTTGAAGAAGTACTACTTCTAAGAAAAAGAAGTACCCCTGGCCAGGTATAGCATGTTCGATTTTATTTTTGAATATTTAAATTTTACTAACTTTTTTAGATGATAGGAAAAAAGCTAGCCCATCACCGGATGATGATATTATACCTGCAAAGACGCGAGGAGATAACACAATTCCCGGTCTAGTGTTAGACTTTCTGATAGACGTTTTAAAGGGTAAAGCAGTCATCATCTAAAAAAGTATATACCTTCAAGTCCCGTTCGTTTTCCTTTTTCAGGGAAAGGACCATAAAGAAGGAATAATCAAGTGCTCGAGATCTCATTCTTCAAAGCTCAAACAGTTGGGGGACTATGTAATATGGAAGTCCAAGATGAAGCAAAAAAGACTACCGAAAGTCAAAAGCTTCAGCCTAAAGAACCATTTACCCAGCAAGTCAAGTGGTACGAGCAAAATTAAAAGAACTGAAGACTCCAGCACAAGAATTACAAAGCCTAAACTTTAAGAAAACCTTCGAACCATGTTCAGGTTAAAAGGAAAAGTATTAGCTGCGAGGAAGAAATGTACGTCTTCACATTTATAAAAAAATTGTGGTAAAGAAAACAATTAAGGGTAAAAGATCATCATCATTGTACTTATTCAAAAATTGTTACGATAAAAAAAATAGTTACGAAACCTTTGTACTCGTATAGGAAACTGTTATAAAAAAAAATAGCTACGGATGAAAGATAAAAATCCTTGTATTTATTCAGAAAACTGTTATCAAATAAAACAGTTACGAATTACAAAGCATTTCCCTCGTATATTATTACAAAACTATTGCAAATAAAAACAGTTGCAGGTAAAAACCCCAATACTTACAAAAACTGTTACTAATGAAAAACAGTTATTTCCTTGTATTAACTCGAAAAAAACTATTACCTATGAAAAACAGTTGGGAAATACAAGTGAGTATCAAATCTGTTAAAAGAAAACAGTTTCAATATGAGTTTTAGATGATAATCATAACACATGTAAAATGACATGGAAGTTCAAACAAAAACTTTCCACAAAAACATCCTTAAATATGTGAGAAATTCCTATCACTCTATTGCATTACAATGAAGTTGAGACGTCTTCTTCATTAAAGTGTCAATCAAAAAAGTCCCTAACTCATAATTAAAGCATATCATAAACAAAAGCTTAAATCTTATACCAACACTGCACCTACTATGAAAAGGTTCGAGTGATTTATGCATTTTTATGCCAAAAGTTAAGAGGTGCAAACGAAAACCTCAGAAGAACTCAACATGCAATAGACTTAAAGAGTAAAACAAAAACTCGAAACAAAAGTCTTCAAATCCTTAAACATTTGAGAAATTCCTATTATTCTATAGCATTACAGGGAAGTTGAGACGTCTCCTTCATTAAAGTGTCAACCAAAAAGGGCCCTAACTCATAACTAAAGCATATCATAAACAAAGGTTTAAATCTTATACGAACACTGCACCTACTATGAAAAGGTTCGAGTGATTTATGCATTTTCATGAAAAAAGTTAAGAGGTGCAAACAAAAACCTCAGAAGAACAAAACATGCACTAGACTTAAAGCGTAAAACCAGAACTCGAAACAAAAGTCTTCAAATTGCATTAATATAAAAAGAACGGCTAAGTTAAAACTAAGTACTAACTAGTACTTAGCCACATAATAATTACATTTTTAGTGCCCCTAAGTTGTTAGTTGGGGACTTTAGAGTTTCATACTCACCCCTGATGGAGTTGGGGGTAACCACACCAATCCAAATTAAAAAAAAAAGGGGAAACAAGATCTTCAGTCTTCATGAGGAGGAGAGTTGACTTCTTCAGGAGGATTGACAGCAGCTTGAGCCGAAGAGGCATGAGCAGCATGGGTTTCATCAGTGGATGGAGAAAGATGAAGACCTTGATGGGTCTTCTCCAAGGCCTCTTTAGTTTTAGCAATTTCAGCGTTGAGGTCGAAACTCTCTTGGCTCATCTCCATCAATGTATCAAGGCGAGAATTCATGTACGCCGATCTTACGTCAATGTAAGCCACCTCTTCGAGGTAATTATAATCTTTTTCCCACACTTGAAGCTCAGCCTTCAATCCATCTTTCTCGGCTTCAGCAACTTCATGGGCGGCCCTCAAGGGTACAACTGACTCTTCCAGTGTTCGGACTTTGTCTAAAGCTTCACACAATTCTTCTTGGGTCTGGGAGAGACTCTGTACAAGCTCACCAGAATATTCCTTATTCTTCCATAGCAAATGCTTCAAGTTCCTGATCTCCTCCAAGGCTTGGGACAATTGTTCAGCAAACAAGGATTCATGAATACTCTTATCCTTATCAGCTTGGCTAGAAGAAGCCTTCTCCACTGCCAGTTCCGTTACTGTAATCTTAAACTATCTCCTCAAGGTATTCCTCTCCTCTTCTAAAGAATCCATACCTACCCTCAAGCCACTATATTGTGCCTTCACATTGTGGAAACCAACTAGCAGCTCGTCCAACTCAATCCGAAGTTGAAACTCTTTTCATAAGTTCTAAGCCAATAAGGTGCATCTATAAAAAATAATAATAAAATAGTTAAACATGGTAAATTGTTTAGACATGGAAAGGTGTACATATGTAAGAATAAGCTACGCTATACCTTCAAAGAAGTATGCACCACTTCATTAGCCCACGTGAGAGTTGTATGGCTGGCAAGTTTGGCTTTCTCTTCATGACGTATCAGAGGCTTAAGCCACACCTCAGGCTCGCCCTTACTTTTGAAAAGACTCCCTTTAGCTGGAACCTCGATCACAACCCTCCGCATCTCCTTGCTGGAAGACCCTACTTCCTTAATGGAAGGCATGGAAGTAGGAACGAAGGGAGCAGCAATAGAAATAGACGGTCCAGGAATTGAAGGATCCACGGGCACAATAGCAGGGATGGATGAATGAGGAATTGAAGAAACCACGGGCAGAGAAATGGCAGAATCCGTAACGGCTAAAGGATCGGGAAAAACAGAGACACAAGGAACCGACAGAACTTCTTCTCTTAAAGAGTCGGGGAAAACAACAGCTAAGGGAACGTCACCGGGAGCAAGATCAAAACCTTCATGAAACAAATACTCGACAATATCATGAACTAGGGACTTTGAATAAGTTTCAGAAGATGAGGGTCTACCTGCAGGCATAGAAGAAAGAGTCATGGGGGTAGAATCGTCGTCCAAAACCACCTTCCTTCTTCGTAACCGGTGTACTAAAGCACCCTCTCTTTCTTATTCTTCTTTTTTAGAATGGGGATCACCAAATTTTCTCTTTGAGGAAGACGAACTAGCAAGGATATCTTGAGCCTGAGTCAAAGACATCTTCAGGATAGATGGAGCAGACACCCCACGGGCAAAAAACCCTGTCAAAAAGGGAAAAGTTAATCGAGAATAAAAGTAGGCTCGGGTAAGACAGGAACTAAGAAAAAGTTCACTTACCATGGGTCGTTACAAGCCAACGGTACTTCCCCACGAAGAACTTCCAGGACCTTTCTTCAATAGGAGCGGCAGACAACATTTTTTCTACCCAATCACGAATACCGGAGACATTCTCAATAGTATTCATGATTGATGAAAATAAAAAATAGATACAATGTTAATAACACAATCCAAGTCTAATGAAAGAAGAAAATAGATGCAAACCAAAAAATTACTCACGTGCAGGGTTCCACTTCTCAGGGAAGGGAAGATTCTCTTCACCCACTAAACCAGCAGTGGGGACAACAGCATACTAGAGGTACTAACCTCTGTCTTTATCATCACCAGGGGTTACTAACACTCTTTTACTCCGAGAAACCAGAGTAAAAACCCCTTGACGAAACAAGAAAAGTGAATATAAATGAATAAGATGATTGAAAGTAAAGGGAACTGAAGCTAAAGAAGCCAAAAATCTCAGACATGCGACAACTCGCCAAACCAGTGGACCAACGTGTCCCAAACATATATTGAAAAAACAACAAAGCTCAATGATAACTGGATCAATGGGAGGTCTAAACCCTAATGTAAAAGGATATTTATAAACAAAGTAATAACTAGTTCGATAAACGTTATCCTTTGATTACTATTCGGGACTTAAGCAGGGAAATCAGGCCCCCAAGAACACTCCCTACGAACAAGAGTAACGTGACCTTCAGTTATAATAGTTGGATACCTCTCCACACTATCTAGAGAAGTAGACTGGTCTACAAGAAATGGGTTTTCCCTAGTAAAGACAAACTCGGCGGGAATAATCTCATCAACTTTGGGTTCATGAAGATGATCATCTTTACCTCTAGATAAAGAATGAGAAGATCTAGCTCTAGGAGAAAGCAAAGACCTAGTGGAAGGAAGAGAAACTATTGGGGAAGAAGAACCTCTAGAGGGAGTAGATCCTAAACTCCTTAGCATGCCTCCCCTCCGACTCCTAATTGTAGCAGAAGAAGATGCGAGACTTTCCACATCTATTACCTTCTTGGGTTGATTCGATGAAGACATACTTACAGAAGCAATGGAAAATTCTTTACAAGAAAAGAGACAAGTTATAAAATGTTTCGTGGAAGTAAATACAGGAAGAAGGGTCTTTATACATAAATACAATCGTCAAAAAATGAAAAACCAATGATGGAAAGTAATGATTAAATATATCACTTCGGGATTGACGCAGCCACAAAAAGCCCTAAAAGGCGCCGAGTCATTGCAGAGCCAATCAGAAATGGACACGTGGAAGGAGCATTAAATGGAAGTGACAAAGGACGCTTGTGTTCATAGAAAGATACAATGTTTCGGAGCAAAACGAAGAAAAAATATTCCCTCCATAAATGCGTATCCACTTACCAAATATTAATCGACAAATATACGGTAAGTGGGGGGACTATCTGTATTGGTAAAAAAGAGACTCACACGTAAGCAAATTCTTGACAACTCAGCTAGCTAGGTGGACCAAGGAAAACACAACAGATAGACGTGATTCTCTAAAGAGGTATGGCACAAAGAGGCATGGTCAATAAACCCACGAGTTCATCAACCACGGGAAAATTAATGACAAAGAAGAGATACAGTCAGAGTGAACCCAGATGAAGCTATAGGCAGATTTGAGAATCAACAGTTAATGACTTATACGTTATGTAACTCCTATAAACAGTTACGGTTATCCTTTGTAATGCCTCATTAATGTAATAATTAGCAATTAATGAGCAATCATGACAGGAACCAAACGTTATACTAGGAAACCCCTATATAAAGGGAACAAATGTAACCCATAAGGGCATCTGAATTCTCGAATACAATCGACTTTACTTTTTGCATACTACAACATTGTTTATTACTCAATTTTTATTTATTTATCGTATTACTTTCTTGATTATCAGTAACTCGTGTTTCATCCTAAATAGCGTTGGTCAAGGAATATAATTCTTTGGTTAAACATCAGTCACGAAGTGACACCTTCAATTATTACTTTTCATAATTGTTTTTTCCCATTTTTGACGGTTGTCCTCAAGTATAAATACCCATCTTCTTTTATTTACTTCCACAAAACACTTTCTATCTTGTCTCTTTTACTTGTAAAGAATTTCTTCTTGCCTTCGTAAACATGTCTTATTTAAATCAACCCAAAAGAGTGATAGATGTTGAGAGTTTAACAACTTCGTTTGCTACGACTAGGAGTCGGAGTGGCTGTAGACTAAGGAGTCTAGGGTCCACTCCTTCGAGAGGCTTTTCTTCTTCTCAAATTGTCTCCCCTCCTTCTGCTAGGTCTTTCGGTTCACCAAGATCTAGGGCTTCCAAGTCTTTCTCCAGAGGTAGAGAACATCACGAACACCTTCGTGAACCTCGAGTTGATGAAATCATTCTCGCTGAGTTTGTCCTTACTAGGGACAATCAGGTCCTCGTAGATCAGTCTTCTTCCCTTGATAGTGTTGAGAGGTATCCCACTCTTATTACTGAAGGTCAGATTTCCCTTGTTCGTAGAGAATGTTTTTGGAGGTATGATTTCCCTATCTATATTCCCTTGATAGTGTTGAGAGGTATCAATAAAAGATTAACGTCTTACAAGATGGGGTATTCATTTTTTTATACGTACTCTTTTAGTTTAGGGTTTAGACCTCCCATTGATCCAGTCATAATCGAATTCTATCATTTCTTCAATATTTGCTTAGGGAAAATTGGTCCGCTTTTATGGCGAGTTGTCGCGTGTCTTAGAGATTTAGCTTCTTTAGCCTCGGTGCCTTTTACCTTTAACCATCTTATTCATCTTTATTCTCCTTCCTTATTTCGTCAAGGGTTTTTTACTCTGGCTGCCAGGAGTAAAAGAATGTTGGTAACCTCTGGACACATAAGGACAGAGGTTGGTATCTCCGGTACGTCACTGTGCCCATTACTGGTTTAGTGGGTGAAGAATATCTTCCCTTCCCTGAGAAGTGGAATCGTGCACGTGAGTACATTTTAGCTCATATTTGTTACTTTTATTCTTTTTTCTTGAAGTGTTTTATTAACACCGTATCTGTTTCTTCTTCCTCCAGAAATCATGGTAATGTTGATAATGTCTCCGGTATCTATGATTGGGTAGAAAAATTATTGTCAGTTTCTCCCTTGAAATAAAGATCTTGGAAGTACTTCTCTGGGAAGTACGGTTGGCAAGGAAAGACCCACCGTAAGTGAAGCTTTTGTGTCCGTTTCTTTCCTTACTCGAGCCTCTTTTTTCTTTGTCATTTAAATTTTTCCCTTTTGACAAGGTTCTCTGCTCGTGGGGTGTCTGCTGCATCCATTCCAAAGATGTCTTTGACTCAGGCCCAAGAGATTATTCCTGGTTATTCTTGCTCGAAGAGGAAGGCTGGTATGTCTCGATCTTTAGAAGAAGAAGAAGAAGAAGAATAAGGTACTTTGGTGCACATGTCATGAAGAAGGAGGGTGATTTCAGACGATGAGTCTACACCCGTGGTTGTGCCTTCCGTGCCTGAAGTCATACCCTCTACTTCTTAAGACACTTTACTCCCTCTTGTACATGAAGTTGTGGATCACTTGTTCTGCAAAGGCTTTGGCACGCTACTGATGAAGTTCCCTTGGCTGTCTTTCCTGCTTCTTTTGGAGAAACTACTTCATCTGCCCCTAGTACTTCCTCAACTCCCTCGGCTATCTCAGCTCCCGCCATTGGTTTGCCCGTGGCCTCCCCCGCTCCTCAATCCTCCATGCCTGTTGCTTCTTCACCTGTGCCTACTTCCGTGCCTTTCGTTAGGGAAGTAGGGTCTTCCAGCAGGGAGATGCGACAAGTCCTAATAGAGGTTGCGGCTGAGGGAAGTCTCTTCAAGAAAACTGGAGAGCCTGAAGTGTGGCTTAAGACTTTGATAGGCCCCACTGAGAGGTCCAATTTAGCTAGCCATAGTCCCCTTACATGGGCCAATGAAGTTGTGCATACCTCTTCGAAGGTATGGTGCAGTTTATCTCATTTCATTTCCGCATATGAAATTTATCATATCTAATTGGTTTATGTTTTGTAGATCAATCTTATAGGCATGGAGCTCATGAAGAGAATTTCAAACACGGATCAGAAGATAAATGATTTGCGGGGTGATGTTGTTAATTGGAAGGGAAAATATGACAGTTTAAGGATTGACATGGAGATGAGGAATATAGCAGCGGAACTGGCAGTGGATAAGGCTTCTTCCAATCAGGCTGATAAGGACAAGAGCATTCGTGAATCTTCATTTACTGAGCAGTTGTCCCGTGCCTCAGAAGAATTTAGGAACTTAAAAGACTTGTTGGGGCAGAAGGAAGAATACTCTGGCGAGCTTGTGCAGTCACTAACCCGGACTCATGAGGATCTTCGTAATGCTTTAGATAGAGTTCAATCTCTGGAGGAGTCCATTGTACCTTTGAGGGATGCCCATGAAGTTGCAGAAGCGGAGAAGGACGGGCTAAGAGCTGAGCTTCAGGTATGGGCGAGAGATTATGAAAATCTCGAAGAGGCGGTTGCTGTCGATGTTAGTTGGGCGNATTGCATAGTTTAACATGTGATATACCTTACATTTTATGCGCATTAATGATAAAATTACACTTGTTATGTGCTTAATGGAGTTTATTTCATGTGTGGGTGAAGTGGAGATGGAAACGGAGCTAAAAGGATGCAAATACGTCGAAAAATACGCGAAAGGAGACACCCGGGCGACAGAGAAAAACAACCTAACCCTACCTGGCGTTAGGGCTGAAACGCCAGCCCTACCCTGGCGTTAGCCAGG
>MDKI01079960.1:0-12610 GCA_005239505.1 Nicotiana paniculata | reverse complement strand
TACCACTAAGTTATAAAACAAAATAAAATTGTGACTAACTTGTCCCTAGCGAATTTGGCGGATTAAAAGAGAATGGAGACAATATAACAAAAGCAATAAAAATATTTTATTCCCAACTCTCATCTCAGTCACATCCAAATAATGTTTCATACCTATTTATCAATAAAGCTAATAGGCCGCTTAAAAATGAGCAAGGTTCCGTAACACAAAATGAGATACAATAAAAAACACCTAGATACATAGAAAATGGCTAATAACAGGTAGATCATAACACAAAGCGAGATGCAATAAATTGAGATAGAAGTGAACTTTATACATACTACATAGTGACTTTTATTTCCTTAAATTGTCTTCAAAGCTACCGTCTAACTAAACAAGTGGATCTAAATACACATAAATAACAAAAAATTTTAAAAAAAATTATTCTTGACTTTGCGCTACACTAAACTGGACAATGTGCCAAACTCAATTCACCCAACTTTTATATATGTTTACTTAATGGCCATTCCTCCTAAATTGTTTTCCTCAAATATCGACTTAGGCCGTAGGGATTTAGAGCCTCATAAACAAGCTTAAAAATATTATCATTTTCATCTCGAACAAAATTAACCAAGCCGAGTTTACTTAATGAGCACATATCTATACGATGTGATTATTTATTTAAGACTAAGATGAGGCGAAATATATAGTAAAAAACAACCTAACAAAGTATAATTACCTCAACCAAACAAAAAGTTGATAGACATGATGTACTGCACTTGGTCAAGAATTTAGTAATATCTAATACTTAAACTGCTAAAAACAAAACTAACAAACCTAACAAATGAGATAAGAATTGCAAAATTAGGATCTTTAAATAATTCACAAAATATGACTAAAGGAAGACTACAACTCCCAGTATATTAATTCATATGAGAAAACCCAGAAAGTAACTTAGGAAATTTTAACATATTATTATTATCTATGTTAGTCTATTCTATTGAATCATCTGATTCCCTCGTATATTATGAATAGAAATACACACATCTAAATACCTTAGATATTCTTTGAATTAATTTAGTGAAACATATCAAATCAAAAGGATACTTCACAACAAATCATTCCAGGACGAACAAGAAATGCTCAAAACAATTATCTGATTAATCACCATAAAGTATTATTAGCAAAAGGGAAGTGGGGAAGAACAGACCTTAAGGAGATTTTAACAAAATCACAGCTACAATTTTCTGATTTCCAAAGCTAGCAATACTAACTTTTCTAGAACCACGAACTCGGAACAGTGAACGAAATCTCGAACTCTGACTTCGAACTCAATACCGTATCTAAATAGTTTTTCCAGGTGAATTTTTTACTCTAAAAGAACAGTGCTCTTTTTTTCTTAGTTGCTGAAATTTTTTATAATCAGATTTTTTTTCTCACCCCCCCCCCCCCCTTTTGTTTGTTTCTGAGTTATATATAATATGTATGTGTTGATGGATAAGGAGAAAGGGAAAGTGGGGGATAGTGAGACGTGAGGGAGTTTTTGAAGAGATGTGAAGGAGTAGGGGTGAGGCATGAGTGAAGTGGGGAAGTTGGGTGTTATTATTTTTTTTAGTATTATATATATATATTCTATTTAAACATAGTAAAAAATCTTATATTCTAAGATTGTGAATACTTTTTGTAGTTTTTAATTTTCTTAAATAAAACCTATTAAGAGTAAGATAAAAATTATAAGTATTAAGATTAGACCTAAAAGAAATCTTTACACCAAAATAGTATAGAATTTGGGTGTGGTAAAAAATTAGTTGTTCACAGGGATATTTAGCCAGAACTTATCTGCTGCTAGGACTTCGCTGGGAAAGCTGCTAGAAGAAAGCAGGAATGCCGAATCTGGGGAAGGTCCTTCTGGGACCAAGTAGATAGGAATGTCTTTATTTTTCCAACAATGTAATAAGGTCAATGGCCATTAGTGCTTTTATTTTTCGTCTGCCTTTTCGGGATTCGTCTATTTTATTATCAATAAAATGAGGCATTTAGCATTTTAAGTTCTCCAAATCAATTTGTCGCTAGGCCTACCTCAGGCGCAAAGAGGTCCCCAACTTAGGACACGCTTTCATTTCCGCATTATGTGTTTAAATACTGAAATACTCTTTTCATAGTCCTCACTGACTTGGTTACCTTTTGTTTTTATATTTTCTTACTCCCCTCCCTAAAGGTTAGTTCGTACATTCTGGCATCATCAGCCTATCGCACCAGATCCAAGGGCCCTCCACCTACTCCTCCCCCTAGTCCTCCTAAGGGCAAAGACAAAGGCAAAAGTAAGATGGAAAAATCCAGCGTCATCAGAAAGGAGAATATGATTGAACGGATAGAGGCCAATGATGGCCGAGGTATTCAGGTCCTGCATGAGAACATGTTTCCACTTGAACAAAAATTGCTGAAGTTTCAGGAAGAACTAGATCAAGTCCGGAATCTGGCCAGCTTGTCGTTTTCCCTCAACGTCCTTGACATCAACCTTCCAAATGCTCAAAACCCCGCACCTCCACAAAATATCCCAAGACAGCAAAACCATCACACCCCCCCCAAAGAACCAAACTCTCCCGACACAGTACAATGCTTGCCACACCTCAACTAACACCCCACTGCTCATCCCAGAACCTCAAAACCCCACAAGGGACCATTTCCACACTTATAACAATCCTATCTATGTGGAAACCATGACTCATTCCACTCTGCCTATCCCACAGGCATCCGAGTCTGACGAAAAGGATTTAATTATCAGGAACCTAGCCGAAGAGCTTAAGAAACTAACCAGCCGAGTCTAGGGTGTTGAAGGGACCAAAGGGATTGAAGGGTTGAATTATGAATACCTTTGTATCCAACCTGATGTCGAACTTCCCAAGGGGTACAAACCTCCAAAGTTCGAAATGTTTGACGGTACTAGTGATCCGAGAGTCCATATGAGGACCTATTGCGACGAATTGGTCGGCGTGGGAAAGGATGAAAGAATCCGCATAAAGATGTTCATGAGGAGTTTGAAGGGAGATGCATTGTCTTGGTACATCAGCCAAGACCCCAAGAAATGGTCAAACTAGGTAAGCATGGCGTTTGATTTCATGGAAAGGTTTAGATTCAACACAGAGAATGCACCAGATGTGTTCTACATTCAAAATTTGAAGAAGAAGCTTACAGAAACCTTTCGTGAGTATGCTACTCGCTGGAGGTCCGATGCCGCTAAAGTCAGACCTGCTCTAGAGGAAGAACAAATGAAGACGTTCTTTGTCCGGGCTCAGGACCCACAGTATTATGAATGGTTAATGATGGTTGAGGGCCGCAAGTTCTCTGACATCATCAAATTGGGAGAGCGGATTGAATAAGGTATTAAAAGCGGTATGGTTACAAATTTTGAAGCCTTGCAAGCCACTAACAAGGCTCTACAGTCCGGCGGTGTGTCTAGGAAGAGAGATGTGGGAGCTATAATGGTTGCACAAAGGACCAAGTCCCCACTCAAGTACCAAACCTATTCGACACGTCCAATTTCATGTCATCCCTGACCAAATTACCAAGCTCCATCGCCAAATTACCAAACTCCACCACCTTCCTACCAAACTCCACCACCCACATATCAAACTGCTTCGCCCAAATATCCACAACCTATTCCTGTCTACCACACTTATAATTCCCATCCATCTCATTACCAATCCCCTACTGCACGCCAAAACTTTCCTAGACCTCGTCACAACTTTGATCGCCGTCCTACAAAGAAATATACCGCCATAGCCGAGCCCATTGACCAGCTATATGAAAAACTCAAAGCTACTGGTTATGTTACACCTATCTCTGCTGCCACCCCTGAGAATCCCTCTCAGTGGGTTAACCCAAACAAATCCTGTGCATACCATTCTGGCATGAAAGGACACACCATCGAAGAATTCCTTTCTCTGAAGGAAAAAATACAGGCTCTCATTGACAACAAGATTATTGTGGCAAAAGACCCCGCTCCAAACGTTCGCGACAATCCTCTGCCAGACCATAAGGATAAAGGTATCCATATGATTGAAATAGAAGATGATTGGGATCTCGAGGGTTCAATCGGGTTGATCGCAGAAGGCGATGACCCAAAGAAATCCGCAGTCACTCTCAAACCGATCATAGTCCAGATTCATCCAACTGAGGCCGCTGAGGTGAATGTCTATACAATTTGTGTTTGAAGCAGCGTCACCGGCAAAGTCACCAGTGCCAATTGAAGTTGAGTTTGTATCTCCAGCAAATACACCAGCTTCGTTCGAGGTCGCAATCTTGCCACCCCGAACACACATTCCGTTTGAAGTAAAGCTGGTTGCACCAATTCTGGTGGCAATGTCAACTACGCCACCCTTATATTCAAATGCTATTCCTTGGGACTATACAGCCGAGGCAAGAAGGAAAAGAAAGGTCAGGTCTGAGGAAGCTGTCGCAGCATAGGGTATGACGAGAACTGGTCGGGTCTACACCCCTGAGCATCTGGCCGAGTCAGGCAAGCAGGCCGCCGACCGGCCTCCCCTTATCGAAACAGGTCCTGATGAACTTTGGAGAAAGATACAAGCTAAGGAATATTCAGTCATCGACCAACTGAATAAGACACCGACACAAATATCCATCCTCTCTCTGCTGCAGAATTCCGAAACACACAGAAATGCTTTGTTGAAAATGTTGAGTGAAGCGTATGTGCTGACAACATCACTAGTGGGGAAATGGCCAATATGGTAGGCCAGGTGCTGGAGAGTCATAAAATCACTTTTCATGAGGATGAGCTACCACCTGAAGGATTGGGGCACAATAAAGCACAACACATCACCGTGCAGTGCGGGGATCATTTCATCACAAGAATCCTGATCGATGGAGGTTCCAGTCTTAACATCTGTCCACTAATAACACTCAAGAAATTGGGTAAAGGACTACATGAGATAAAGGATGGGGCGATCAATGTGAAAGCTTTTGACGGTTATAGAGGTCCACCATGGGGGAGATCAGTCTATGTCTATAGATAGGACTAACTTGGTTCGAAGTGAATTTCCAGGTGATAGATGTTCCGGCATCCTACAACCTGTTGTTGGGACGACCTTGGATTCATGTTGCTAGGGCCATAGCATCAACACTACATCAGGCAGTAAAGTTCGAGTGGAACCACCAAGAGGTGATTATTCATGGTGACAGTAGCAACCCCATTTATAGCCGTCAAACTATTCCGATGATTGACGGGAAAAGGAAGATAGCCGGAGGAACTTACCACCATGTTGAACGGGTCAATGCCATCGACAAAGATAAATGGTCGGATAAAAAGATTGAGAGCATCTTGAACTGGAGAGGATATGAGCTAGGCAAAGGGCTCGATAAAAACCTCCAAGGGATCACGAAGCCCATAAAGCTCAAAGAACATGGCACCACTTTCGGTTTGGGGTATAAGTACACCTGGCAGGAATTCAACGACTGGTCGCCACCTTGGCGCAATCCCTATTACCCTTTGGAGCAGTCGATACCTCATCTTGAGCAGACTTTCAAGCAAGCTGACACTATCTACGGTTCAGATGAAGAAGAAGCACTTGCAGCAATAAGGAACTTGTTTCTATAGAATGATGATATGGATTGCTGTGTTGTCCTCGAGGAGGAGGTGGAGGAAGGCCCTTCCATACAGACTGTAATCAAGGGGGCATATCTCAAGAACTTGTCTATCAAGACAACCAAAGCCCGACGAGCCTCGGGGTAGCAAGGCTAAAACAAGCATTATTTACTATTTTATTTACTAAATGATTTTCCTGCATTTGTTTTTAATTTCTGCAATAAAGATCTTCAATGTTCAAAACAACTATTCAATCTATCAGAGCATCTTCTAAATTTCTCTTACGAATCTGATATTTATTGCTATTGTTTTCTCTCATTACTTTATTTATACAATTACTATTACTTGTATCGATGAACCGATGACTGTGATATGCAATGAGACAACGCAGCAAACATACATTGGTTCAGATGAAGACGACATACCTAACGAGATTGTCAAGGAAGTTGAGAACTTTGAGAACAGACCTAAGTCCAACACGAACGAGACTGAAAGCATCAACCTGGGAGATTCAGAAAACATCAAGAAGATATTAAGAAAGATTATAGAAAGGCACAAATAGTGACACGAGAAGTTATCATTTGCCTTATTGGGATATCGCACCATAGTTCGCACCTCAACAGGGGCAAATCCCTATATGCTAGTTTATGGTACAAAAGCTGTAATTCCTGCTTAAATGGAGATCCCATATCTGAGAATTATACAGGAAGCTGAGCTCAACGATGCAGAGTGGGTAAGAAGCCGTTATGAGTAACTAGGCCTCATAGACGGGAAAAGAATGAATGCAGTATGTCATGGTCAACTCTATCAGAACAGAATGACCAGAGCCTTCAACAACAAAGTCAAGCCGAGACGATTCACACCAGGGCAACTGGTGTTAAAGAAAATCTTTTCGCATCAAGATGAAGCCAAGGGGAAGTCCTCTCCTAACTGGCAAGGTCCGTACATGGTTCATAGAGTACTGACAGGTGGAGCACTTATACTCGGAGAAATGGACGGAGAAGTCTGGACCAAGCCAATCAATTCAGATTCAGTCAAGCGCTACTATGTGTAATCTTTATGCTTTCTCAGTAATGTAATTTGAACTACGCCTGACCTGATTCCCGTGTAAGAGGGGATACGTAGGCAGCCCTATGGGTTCGGTCACAATTCAATAAAAATCTATTTTTCCCGCAATTGGAAACTGGGGCAGAATTTTGAGGAGGACCCTCAAAATTCCAAAGCAAGTTCAGCCAATCACTGCACGAGCAGCAGTCAGAGGCGTCCACCCAGCAAACTGGGGCAGAATTTTGAGGAGGACCCTCAAAATTTTGTAGCAGGAGAGGTTGCAATGTCTCGAGCCGTGTCATGTCGTCGGTTCATCTAAAACTATTTTAGATCATATATTATACTTTTACAAAATCATGCATATTTATTTTTTCTGAAGCAACTTGTTTAGCGAACACTACCCCAATGATACAGATAGTATCATCATGACCAAGCAAACGAGCCAAGCAGAGCCAGCGGGAATGCGAACTAACCTTCCCCCTTTACAAAACTCACGATCTTTCTTTGGATGCAGGCACAAAACTGCAAAAGCCCCAAAACATATTATCCGCTCAAAGGGCATACATCATTCCTCAAACTTGTCGCGCATGCCAACATTTATTATCAACACAAATGATGCTTCATTATCACAATGTTCTACCGCAATTAACGCCAGCTAAGAATTTTTGTCGTCCTTCCTCGCATATTGCATAAGGCTACCTTTTTGCCTTTCAAGACTTAATGTCGTCTCCATCTGCATTCGCATCTTGCATAAGGCTACCTTTCTTCCTTCCGAGACTAAAAGCCGTCTCCATCTGCATTCGCATCTTGCATAAGGCTACCTTTCTGCCTTCTGAGACTAAACGCTGTCTCCATCTGAATTCGCATCTTGCATAAGGCTACCTTTCTGCCTTCCGAGACTAAACGCTGTCTCCATCTGCATCTGCATTCGCATCGTGCATAAGGCTACCTTTATGCCTTCCGAGACTAAAATCTGTCTCCACCTGCATTTTTGCATTGCACAAGGCTACCTTTCTGCCTTCCGAGACTAAGCACTGTCTCCATTTGCATTTTTATTTTCCGCACTACGTAAGGTTACTTTTCTGCATTCCGAGACTAAGCATTGTCTTCATTTGCATTTTTATTTTTCGTACTGCATAAGGCTACCTTTCTGCCTTTCGAGACTAAGCACTATCTCCATTTGTATTTTATTTCTCGCATTGCATAAGGCTACCATTCTGCCTTCCAAGGTTAAGCTCTATCTCCATCTGCGTTTTATTTCTTGCATAAGGTTACCATTCTGCCTTCCGAGGCTAAACGCTGCATTTACTTTTCAAAGCAACCATCGTCTCCATCATTATCTACTTTGTTTCTTTCTGGGCTAAGCTCTGCCCCTTTTAATTCACAAGACTAAGCTCTGTCTTGTCAGCATCATACTATTGCATTTTTCATGGGCTGAAATATCACCAACCTATCCGAAGGCGTCATCGTTCAGAGAAACCATTTTCATGGCCCTAGAACATCATTTCATGGCCCGCGGATCCCTTTTTATCACTTTGCATATCATTATTCAAAGGCATCATGGTTCAGAGGCACCATCCTCATGGCCCGAGAACATTATTTCATAGCCTACGAATCCCGCATCAAGCGATTCATGGCCCAGGACATCATGATCTAAGGACGTCATCCTCAACCATCCAAAGACAACATTCATAATCCAATGGGAATCTACATCATGTTTAAATTATGACAATCTACGCTTGTTACTCGTTTGCAGGAAATCCAGATAGAAACAGCCAACCAGGCAGGAGCGGACCGCTCTAGTTCTCCTAACTACCTCGTAAGCCGTTTTGTTCACATTATCTTGAACCTTGCGTCTGCCCTTATAATACTTCACCGGTACACTTCGCCGGTGACTCCTGAACTACATACAGCCTGATTCCTGTAAAACCAGGGATATGTAGGCATCTCAGAAGCCAAGGTGTGGCCTAAATCTTTCATACTATTTTTTACTCAGTCAAAATTGGCCATCATATCTTTACCCGACAACTCTTTCATCCTTTCCGGGTAAATAAGGGCTTATGTTGATACCCAATTTTTCCTCAAAATTATTTTAAACTTGCATATACACCTTCAAAATCAGTTTTTATAACAATTGGTATTATTCTATATTTTCCCCACATGTTTATGAATTTATTTTAATTTATCCAGTGGTTTTACCTCTAATAATTGATTATAAATTGTATTACAAATGGTTTAAAAAACATTTCGTGATTTTATAAATCATTTTGGTCCTATTAAGACCAAATTTATTTCACAAATTAGCCAAATTGGCACCATTTGACTATAATTGCAATGACTTTGCAATTATAGCCTAATTACTTATTTCAATGCTAATTTTTACTCAATAATTAGTCACTTATATTTTAAATACTAATTAATCATGTTAGTTCAGTCTATGTAGCCTCAATTGCATTTTTATAATTATTAGCCATTTTTATAAAATATTTATCTACTTTTAATTGGGTATTTAAAATTTAGCCATTCTTATCTAAATTTCAACCATTTTTACCCAAACCTAACCAACCCAACGACCCAGCCCAGTCCCTTAAATCCTACCCGGCCCAACCCCATATGTGATCTGAGCCGTTGATCATATGAGATCAACGGTCCAGAACCAACTTACCATAATTAATTCAATTACCCCCCCCCAACCGACCTCTCATTTTCCCAAGGCTCGTTCTCTCTCTGTTACTCTCTTGCTCTCTCTAGAAGCTTCCTTGGCTTCTCCCCTCCGATGGGGTCTGTCCATCTTCTCCGATTAGTTCTCATCGGAAACCTTGGTTCTTCATCATCTCCTGGTCATCTACTTACCTCTCACCGGTCCAGTGATACCCTGGGGTCCTCAGGCGAACTTGGAGCAGTTCTCTTTCCTCCCATGGTCCCATGCCACTTTTCGGCCTCCCTGGCCGTTTGAGTAAGTTTACGACCTGTCCGGCTTAAGTCAGTGCCATCTCTGAGGTTCTTCCTACTTCTCTGGGTTCCACGAAACCCTAACCCTATGTCTTTCGATTTATTCTAGATCTACTTTAGATCTACAGTATTACGAAGCTTCTTTCTATGTTTTCTTTGAAAAAACATCATCTTTAAACGTTCTTTCAATTTTAAAAAAACTAGGGTTTCATAAACCCCTTCAAAAATGATTTTTTGTTTCTATTTTTAGTATTATTCTATGTTTCTTCTGTGATTTAACGATTGGTTCAAGATGCCTCTAATTTTTGACTTGCTCTACTGGAAACCCTAATTTTCCCTAAATTTTGAGTCCTTCAGTGACTAACATGTTCGTCTGAATACACAAGATTTTATTTCTCATAGATGTTGAGATTCTCTGTGATTTTTATCCTGTTGTTGTTATTAAGGTTTGCTATCTCTGTGTTTCTATTATGTCTAACATCACTGTTCGTCTATAAACTTGTGTGATTCTTGGTTTACCTAGGGTTTTCAATCTATTCTCTACTACCTGCCTAAGGTTTTCTCTGATTTTCGTGTTATTCATTGTAAATTTGATTACTTGTTGATTTTTGTTGATCTGTGATATCTTTTCTCAAAAAAAAAAATGTAACTCATATGTGTTTTTCTTAGAACATTTTACTGATTTTGAATTATTTCCTTACATGTGTGACACTTTCCTTAATTAAAACTGAGTCCCGTATGATTTTAGTCCTATACGTGATTCCTGTGATCTATTTTCAGAATCAAATTGTATTCTACCATATTTACGTGCCTAAATATGTTTTCATATATTTGACATATACTTTCCTTACTCGGAACATTTTGTATTCAGCCCTTATTACATGCCACATGCTTTAATTATGGTAAAGTTAGTCCTATAATTGGTCCCTTTCCTTACTTTATACAACTTGTATCCATTTGAGTCCTGACTACCTAATTAAATGGGAGTCCGGATACTGATGTGATTATAATTGGTACATAATTCCATAATTTACTGCTGAACTATGATTCTTGCCTTATTTGCTACATAGTTTCAAACTATATATACTTCTAGTCTTTCAATAACAAAAGGGGAACAGAGATACTAGTTTAAACTCTCTCCTGCACACACATATACACTCTCTTGCTTCTCTTGCTGTTTACTTGCAACTCGGTCGGCTGCAAGCCAAGACTAAGTGATTCTATTGTGTTATTGCTCTGCTGCTCTCCTGTTCTGTTGCATCTACACACTACTACTCTGTTGTTCTTCACATTACTGCTCTTCATCCTGAATGCAGTCTTTCATTCAAAACTGGTATGTTTTCCAGTTTATGTTTATAGCACCCAAAACAATATTTTTCTGTTTGTATTACGATTCCTTTTGTTCCTCTTATGCTTCTATTTGTGGTTCTGCTTCTTGCCTCGCATTTAGCCTATCTACTATGCCCATATGATCTCCTTTCCCTTTAGTTCATCATCTCTATTGCTTTCTCATCTGTTTCACTATGATTCTGCCTTACCCCTGACTCCTGACGCTATAAGCATGCATTCCTGATACTTAGTCACTATGTAATCCTAACACCCTTCAATTTGATGCTATTTGGGCTCTTAGCATGAACACTTTGTGATAGACTATTGTTGTAACTATTTAAGTCCTATAAGACTTCTCTGATGTTAACTTGTGTGCAAATCTGCTTCCACTATGTGACTTACTTGTCCCCAGTCCCCCTATCCCTGACTGTGTTTGTTTCCTAAATTGTGTGTGTTTGTCAGTTGCTGATTGTCCTGTTTCTTTTACCCCTCAAACTGGTTTTTCATAAGAGCAAACTCTCATGCTGTTATTCAAGGCTTATTTCAAAACATTCATTTCAGAAAACTATTTCCAACTCAACTCTTTTTAAATAAAAAACTATGAGCACATCTCACCACTCCTAGTTTCTAAGTTCAGTCCCATCGTGTGAGCACTGCCTTGGGGGACCATTTGAGTACCCATTGAACTCTGACACACAAGGCTGGCATCCCCACACTGCACTTACTCATTCCTGGCTAGGGTACCTGGGTGCGAGCACTGCCTGGGATCCTCTGAGGTCCTTAGGAACTCTGACACACCTGGGTTATAAAAGGTCATGGCATATGGCATTGTTGGATATGAGGATTTGGGCTTATTGTTAGGCTCCCTATAGTGTAACTTCTTAATTTCTTTATTTACTTATGAAATTTGTGCAATGCTGGTCTATAATAACTAATTGTAAAAACGATCCTGGGGTTGGATAGTGAAATGGGTGGGGTCATGCATGCTTAGTATAATTACGGGTAGAAACCATGCTGTAGGATTTATTTTGTATATGTGTGCAGTAGTCCATGCTTAGGAATACCTGCCATGCATGCATTAGAGAACATGTTTTAGGCCTGTTTATTTCAGCATCTCTGCCGTACTCATGCCTCACTTAGAAATCATGTTCGTAGTTAAATAACTATTAAAATGGTTGTTATGTTACTGCCTCTGGATTTTCACAATTACTACATCTAGAAATCCTATCTTAGGTTAAATAATAACATCAATTATCGATATTTGCATTAGAAATCATGTGCTAGGTTCAGCAACTTAACTACGCTTCTGTATTTTCTATTTTGAGTCAAAAGGATGTGTTAATAAGTAAATTCTGCCCTAAAATATAATAAATTCTGATTTCTGAAAACGTTTTTGTGCATTTGAAAAAGCATGTGTAGGTTTGCATCATTCTACACCCTGTATGCATTTAGATATTATATTTTGTAGGACACTGCATTCACATTAGTTTAAATACTCACCTCTTTATCACGTATAGGATTAAAACAGACTCATCATTGTCTAACTACTATGTTCTGAAAAAGCTAAAACAGTGTAACTGGAGCGGTTTAATATGCCTAGGCAAGTCTTAGGTATTAAACTTATTAAAACCGGATATCTAATACTAGGTCAGGATCGATAGTCTGAATCTGGTAGAGATCCTTTTCTCTGAAACTCAGTAA
>ML328039.1:0-54778 GCA_005239505.1 Nicotiana paniculata | reverse complement strand
ATCCTCACCAAATTAAAATACCTAGATTCTAGGGAAGCCTTAACCGTCAATTTAAAACTAAAAATTCATTCAATCCATCCCCTCCCTTACAAAATCATTCCCAAATTTTTGATGACTCAGGTAACATCTGTCCCAATTCCTTCTTCTGAGGTCATCTCTGATGTTGCTGTAAAACATCAATAGGTTCATACTGTTTGGGTCTGTAATTGATGTGGAGTTGCCAGAAACAATAAGAATAGGTGGTAAAAATTAAATTAAAAAAAAATTGAGAGTGAGGGAGTACGGAGTAATGAGAAAAGGAAAAGGGAAAGACGCGACTTATTCTTCACCCACCTCTAAATCTGTTAGAATGGTTATTTTTGGAGCTGAACCAGAAAAGGAGGAAGAAAGTAGCAAGAACGGGGGGGGAAGTGAATTAGGAGAAACTGAAAGGTTGGTAAATTTAGGAAAGCACACAGATGAACCTAGTTCATCTACTGAGAAAACCCTAGCGGATATGCTGAAAATGTTAGGCAATAATTACTGTTGAAAAGTTAGGCAATAATTATAATCCAAAGAAGAAAAGAGGGGGAAAAAAAGGGAAAGAAAAGGTTGTTGAACCTATTGAGGCTGTTGAAGTAGATGAGATGGACCTGGTCCATCAAAGTGAAAAAGTGGCAGAGGTAGAGGTTTAGACCCCTAAGCTCAAGAAAGCCAAGACTTGCTCAAGGAAGTCTTCATCTGTTTCTAAGTCAGCTGAACCGTCCATCTTGGCTAAATGAACCAGGTCTGCAGTTTTTCCAAGCCTTAATTTCCTAGACTGTCTAGAACTTTCAGTGACCCAGATTCAGAATTTTTTGTGTGTTGCTCATGTTTTAATTATTTTTGTTTCATTTTGTGGATTGCAGAAGAATCATATTCTCTCTATCAATGAAATCTGATGCTTTTTACTCTGATTCAGTATCTCTATTTTTTGATAGTTTGAATTCTTAGTTGATTATTGATGATTAATCCATGATTGCATATGCAGTTGCCTCAATGGCCATGAGTAATAATTAATAAATCTGGTAAGTGTATCATTTTGCAAACTTTTCGATGATGCCAAAAGGGGGAAGATAGTGTGCTGAACTTTTCAAAAATATAAAGAGGTGATATTTATAGCCTAATGAACCTGGATTCTCTATGATAAATGCTTTGCTTAAAAAATATACAAAGTGTTTGAGTTGTATACAGGGAGAAGCACAAAGTTTGTCCTCATCAAAAAGGGGGAATTTGTTGACCCAAGTCACTGCATAGTTTTGAAGATTGACAAAAAGCTGACTAGTTGAACCAGGTCCATCAGAGCACACATAGTGAACTGATGAGCTGGCACATGAACCGTATATGCTTAGGAGATGTTTTGAATATGAAATATCAATGTACCAAGAGATTGTCTCCTAATGCGAAAGGTTGTAAACTGATCTGATTAATTGAAGTCGAATTCAGCAAGGAAAATAACAAAAGAAAGGAAGTTGAGTTTGGTTCGAATTGGTTCACCCAGGTAGAGTTGAACTAGAATTGGAAGACAAGCTCAACAACTGACTTTATAAATAATTGAAGTATTCTTGCTTGAATCTTGGACGCACAAAGATGAAGTGAATCAAAGTCAGAAAGCAAAATTCCCAGAGTTATTTTTGCTAGCAAAATCATTGTGCGATGCAAAGGCTACAGTTCACCTAGAAGAACCAGTTCCATCTGATTATTTATTGAGTCTAGTTGATTGTAGTAAGGAGTTTTAATATTGTATCTTTTCAGCTTTCATAGAAGCAATTGTAATAGGTACGCATTGTTCAAGTTAGAGTTAACTTGAAGCTTGTAGAAATTAGCTAGGGGTTAGTTACTACAAAGGGTTAGAGTTAATCCTTAGGATTACAAAAGAGTTTATTTTGTATGTTTGTTTGGCTCAGAGTTTTTAGTGAAAGGTTGAGCAAATCCAGTAGTAGTTGGAACACCAAGAAGAACCAGGTTCTTCTACTGAGACAGCACTCGAAAATTGGGTACCACACAAAGTAACCTATCTTCTTGTGTGGTATTGAAGTCTAAAACATCACTAAACAACAGAAAGGATCAGCTTGGGAAGTTTGATGCAAAGAGTGATGAAGGAATCTTTCTAGATATTCCTCTCAAAGCAAAGCCTAGAAAGTCTACAACAAAAGGACTCAGTGTGTGGAAGAAAGTGTTCATGTGATATTCAATGAGACACCCTCTTCTGGCAAGGGAAGAAGCAGGGACGATCAAGACAATGAACCACTATTGGTTCCTGGGGAGATCGCTGATGTTCCAAATGGCAAAGCTGATATGACGAGTCAGATGAAGGAAGCAGGTGAAAACAATGCAACCTCCTCTTCCACTTCTCAAGAGGAACCTAATACCCAAATAATTGCCACTGAAGCTGAAGAAAGAGTTGTAGATGCAGTTCAAAGCACTCCACAGGTAGCAGAACGAGGAGTGTAGGGGAACTACTCTGATTTACCCAGTTCCTATACCAATTAGACTCCAGTCTCAAATTAGAAACACAAAAGCTCTCATCCACTTGATAATATAATCACCCCATTGATTCAGGAGTCCAGACAAGATCAAAAACCAAAAATTCCCTAGCCTTCTCAGCCTTTCTATCCCAAATAGAACCCAAAAATATCAAGAAAACCTTGAATGATGCAAACTGGATCACGGCTATGCAAGAGGAGCTGCATCAATTTGAAAGAAACAAGGTATGGCACCTAGTATCTAGACCCTCAGACAGAACCATCATAGGGACCAGGTGGGTATTCAGGAACAAGTTGGATGAACATGGAAACACTACAAGGAACAAAGCAATGCTTGTTGTTCAAGGATACAATCAGGAGGAAGGGATGATTAGGACGAGACCTTTGCCCCAGTTGCTCGCATGGAAGCCATTAGGATCCTCATCGCCTTTGCATCCTATATGGAATTCACCCTGTTCCAAATGGATGTGAAGAGTGCCTTTTTGAATGGTTTTCTTAAGGAAGAGGTTTATGTCAAGCAACCTCGAGGCTTTGAATGTCATGAACATCCTAAGTATGTGTTCAAATTAGATAAAGCACTCTACGGATTGAAGCAGTCCCTCGAGCTTGGTATGAGAGGCTATCCAAGTTTCTCTTGGAAAATAGTTTCACAAGAGGAAATATTGACAACACTCTGTTTTTGAAGAAACGGGGAAGGAACCTGCTCATCGTTCAGGTTTATGTGGATGACATCATATTTGGGGCAACGGCAGATTCACTGTGTGAAGAATTTGCTAAACTCGTGGAAAGTGAGTTTGAAATGAGTATGATGGGGGAACTGAACTTCTTCATGGGTATTCAAGTAAAGAAGTCCACAAGGGGAACATGTATAAGTTAGATAAATACATCAAAGAACTTTTGATGAGGTTTGATATGGAAGCATCAAAGGTGATCGATACCCCTATTGCTACTGCTACTAAGCTGGACATGGATGATTCTGGATCACCTGTAAATCAAACAATGTATCGAGGAATCATTGGATCGCTACTCTACCTTACTGCTAGCAGGCCAGACATTATGTTTAGTATGGGTTTATGTGTAAGGTTTCAATCAAATCCTAAGGAGTCTCACTTGAAGGCTGCTAAGAGAATTATGAGATATCTTAAGGACACACAGGACCTGGTTCTATATTATCCTTCAGGTGACAATTTCAACCTTATTGGCTATGTTTATGTTGATGTTGATTATGCAGGTTATCTGGTGGACAGGAAAAGCACATATGGAATGGCTCATTTCCTAGGATCATGTCTAATATCATGGGGGACAAGGAAACAAAATTCCATTGCTCTCTTAACAGCTGAAGTGGAATATGTTGTTACAGCTTCGTGTTGTGCGCAATTGCTATGGATCAAGCAAGAATTGGAGGACTTTAGAGTATACATTGATTGTGCACCGCTTCTATGTGACAACACTAGTACCCTTAACATGGCAAAGAACCCGGTTCAACACAAGAGAACCAAGCACATTGATGTCAGATCATTTTCTCATAGACAATGTGGAAAAGGGGATTATCTGTATGAGGTTCTGTTGCACTGAAGATCAAATTACAGATATCTTTACCAAACCTCTAGGCAGGGAGAATTTTGAGAGAAATAGTATGGCACTGGGGTTAATCAAACCTAATTGAGAACCTGATTCTCCTCATATGGCTATGAAAGTCATACTCAGGTAAAATTAGCTAAAGTGTTTTCTGACTAAGCCTAACTCACATCTATACCGTTGCAAGTAGACACGCATGACGATCATAGAATCTTAAGGTACAGTGCTGAGCTACAAAAAGGATAGTTGCAAAATTTTCTTTTTGACTGAAACAGGTCAGGAACTCGGTTCCTGTACCACATGTTAGTAGTAATGTATTTTTCTCATGCATATCTCAAACGATAACAAAATTAATTCAACTGCCACATCATCCGACTTTTCAGAACCTATATTTCACGTCTTGTCTCTCAAATCCTTTCACCTCTCTTGCACGTTACGTATTCCCACAAACCTACCGGAGTTTCATAACCTCTCAGAACCCATTCCTCTCCCTTCTCATCATTAACTCATCCCTCCATAAAACCCTCTCACTTCCAGAGTTTTGAACACTCACCTCTCATTGTATCTCTGCATTCTCTCAGAGCTCTCAAACCCTTCCTTCACCATGGCTGATGAACAATCTCCCCCACTCTTGTCAACAACACTGTTATCACCTCCTCAACTACCTTAGCGTCATCACCGAAAAATCTCTACTCTACTACCCCAGATACCAATATGTCCACACCTGTTTCTTCTTCATCTCCTATCTCTTTTATACCTCCGTCCAACACTGGCTCTCTCCCAGTGGTGAGACTCCCGACGTCCCTGATGCTAACCTTGTTTCTCCTCCTCCTTCTGATCAAAACAAGGGGGAATTAGAAGGTGTCACCCCTCAAGATCAGGGGTTTCTGAGGAAGATCTTGATCAGTACTTGAACACCTTCGTCATGGACTCAGTGACTCCCATGGAGTCCCCGAAAAAAGAAGCAGCAGAAAATATCATGGCTATCGATGCTGAAAGCCTTATGAGTGAAAGGCCCTCTATTTTGCCTGAGTCACAGGGGGAATAAACTCCATTTTTGGGGGATGAAGGAACCATGGTTCTCTTTGAATCTCTAGTTCATGAAAAAGCCTCTGAAAGATCCGTGTCTCCTCCTAAGGAAACAAGTCAGGAGCCTGGTTTCCCCACTAAGCCATTGGAATCCATTCCACCTACTGAGGTACCATTTGACGAGGATGATGAGAATGGCATGGTTCTTTGCGCTCGGTTCAAGATAAGAAAGCCAACAGTCACTCCTGAGTCCTCTTCCAAGCTACCAACCACTAGGTTGCAGAAGAAGGAGGCTTGTGAGTCTGATTTGTAGAAAAGTAAAAGAATCAGTAAGAAAAAGAAGAAGAGATTGATGAAACAGGGAGAAGTTGTGGTTGATAAAAACATTCCAGTGGTTGAGGTTGATGAGGATTCTGTAGAGGAACCTAGTTCCTTAGTGAAAAGGTCTACGAAGTTTCAAAAGTTTGTGGTTGGTGCTTCCAAGGATGTTGTTGAAAGACAAAGTGGAAAATCTGTGAAGAGTGGTGGTCAATCTAGAAAGGTTGTGGATGAGGGAGATCTGTCTGAAGGTGATACTTTGATTGCTTCGAGTGGGAAAGGAAAGTCTGTTGAAAAGTCTAGAAAATGAAAGCGAGAAACTGTGGGAGGACCTGGTTTAATGAAGACAATACCAAGTGACAGTGGACTTGGGCAGGAGAGATTGAGGACTCAGAAAGTCTTGTGGGGTCGCATGTTTGACCCGAAAATCTCTGAGATGGCCGGAATGAGGCAGGTTTTGGAGATGGTGGAATTTCAACAATGGGTTCATCTGTTTAAGGAGGATGTGCCTAAGGTATATGAAGATGAGGTGCAGAACTTCTATGCCACCCTCTTCACTGTTATAGGGGACCAGATTTGTGTGCTAGTAAATGAAGTTGACATGGTGCTTGATGCTTCTGTGTTAGGAAAAATTCTCCAAGTTCCGTGTGAAGGGATGACCTCAGTCAAGGGTGCTTGTGGAACCAACTTTAGGCACGCTATTGTGAAGGAGCAGTCTATCCAGCATGGGGAACGGGTGCACAAGAAGGATCTACTTCCTATGTATCAGCTCCTCTTTGAATTGGTCAACAAAGTTCTTTTACCCCGTGCTGAGAGGAGGTCTATAACTTCCAAGTCTGATATGTACCTCATGGAGGCTCTTGATGAGTTCAAAACCATAAATCTGCCGGTAATCATGATAGAAAACATGCAGAAGGTGGAAATCTTTAAGGATCAAAATCATGGGCTTCCATATGGATTTCTCCTCACACGGGTATTCCAGTTCTTCAAAGTACCTTTGGAAAATCCAAGAGTAGGAACCCGCAAGAAAACCTTCTCCAGTCTATCCAGCATGGGGAACGGGTGCACAAGAAGGATCTACTTCCTGTGTATCAGCTCCTCTTTGAATTGGTCAACAAAGTTCTTTTACCCCGTGCTGAGAGGAGGTCTATAACTTCCAAGTCTGCTATGTACCTCATGGAGGCTCTTGATGAGTTCAAAACCATAAATCTGCCGGTAATCATGATAGAAAACATGCAGAAGGTGGCAATCTTTAAGGATGGAAATCATGGGCTTCCATATGGATTTCTCCTCACACGGGTATTCCAGTTCTTCAAAGTACCTTTGGACAATCCAAGAGTAGGAACCCGCAAGAAAACCTTCTCCAAAATAACTCTGGAAGAATGTGAGTGCGTAGAAAAGGTTGGGGGAAGCATTTCGACGATTTCTCAGCTGATCAATGCTCAAAATGCCGCTACTGAAGAAATCAGAAGGTTGAAGGCTAGGGATGACATACTGGAAACTTAGCTCAGTCAAGTTGTTGGAGCATCTGGGTCTGTAAAATCTTCCAATGAAGAAGTTGCTCGCTTGACTAAGGAAAATGCGCTTCAGCAACAGGTGGAGAACATGAGAGAGAAACTTCTTGAGGAACAGATGTCTGCTAATTCTCACATGGACCTTGTTCTCAAAACCATTGTTGCCTTCTCCTCCAAGCCTTCCTCTTCTAGTGCCCCCTAGGATCCTCTCAGTAACCAGTTATCTTGTGTTTTGATACATGTGGCTGTTATTTTTTTTTTTTTTTTTTGTGATGGTATGTTGAATCTCATTGTTACTACTCCCGTTGAATCAGTCCAATTAGTCTTTGTTGTAATAGCAAAGACTTCTGCTTTTTAAAAATATTATCAATGAAACAACTCTCTTTTTGCTAGTACAATGCTTGTTTTCCTGCTGCTTCTCCTTTCTATCATGTTGTGTGCACACATGTGGCAGGAGTTAGCCGTGTTAGACTTCTTTATGCTTTTTTGCCTGCTTGTGTATTTTTAATGATGCCAAAAGGGGGAAGATATTGAAGTAAACTTGAAAATTGAAGCAGGTGATTAAGGGGGAAGCATAGAGTCAGGGGGAACATATGAGGTTACTGGTACTTTATCTGGTTAAGTCAAGCTCTATAAACAGTTATCAATTTTAAAAGTTCATCAAATAGTCTCAAGATTGATGGGCTTAAGGTTTCACAGTCTTATGTTTTGATGATCTAACAAACTCCTTGTCTAGAACTAGATAAAGGACCTGATGCATACTTGGTACAATTATTCAACAATGGACTTAAGATAATATGAGCATTGTGACTTCGGATGTACAAGAACCAATTCAGGGACTTGATCCCTTGGTGTTTCCCTGACAGAAGTACAAAGTCAATTCTACAGCTGGAAAGTAACTGCAGAAAGTGACTGTCTGCAACTGTGCATGCTACAATGCAGAAACAGTGCAGCAGTCACTTACAATTGGGAAGAGCCTTGTATCAACCAAGTATGGACATCATCCTTGTGATGTCATTGAAGTATAATAACATGGAGTAGGGCAACAAATATTCACTTGAGCATTTAGTGATATTCTCTCAAGCATTGAAGACCTCATCTAGCATTGAAGTCACAAGTGTGTCAAGAACAAGAAGACAACTCCACTACATACCAGTTCCAGTATGAGTTTATGTGTGTCCTTAGTTGAGTTTTAATCTTGTATCAATTGTTCATTGTAACTCCTATCTTGCTTTCTTAGAAGCTCTGTTTTAGGAAACCCTTTATAAAACATAAACCCACTGAGTTTGTGTTGTGACTAGAGTTAGTCATAGGTTGAAGTCATTGTAATTAGTAAGTTGCAAAGTGGCTTGTAGTAGGTGTACTACAAGTTAGTGAGATTGAAGTCTTTCTAATAGAGTCATTACAAAGTGGCTTGTAACAAGAATAGTGCAAGTTAGTGAAGTTGAAAACCTACCAGTGTAGGTCGTGATTTTTGTCCTATTGAGGTGGGATTTTTCCATGTATAAATCTTGTGTCTTATTTACTTACTGCTTTAGTAGTTAGCACTGCGGGAACTGATATAGGGCCAGGTCTCTATATAGTTTCGTGGACTCGTATAAACTATCAAAGATTTTGTTGGCTATGCAAATGCAGACATTTTCTGAAGTTCGTTCTTTAAACAATCTATTTGTATGTGATGGTACTACCATATTATTATTTTACAAGGCAGTCAATTGTTGATACTTATCGAAGTCATGTCAATATACTAGCAATTGATAAAGCAAGTGACTCAACACACAACAAATGTGTGACTTTTTCATGAAGAGAATATTCCAATAATAGTGAAGGCGAAGATATTTGCTTATCTCAATTAAAAGAAGGATATATTGAAGGAGACCATTTATTTCATCAAAGTTCTTTATCAGACACATCTTCACCGAGCGGTGAAATAGATGTTCAACCAATTTGTTCGCTTAATAATCTAGTGTTATGTTCAATGAAGCATGAGCAACCTCAACATTTGAGAAGTTGGTATACAAGATCGGAACACGTCATCTCGGAGAAATAAATTGATGTTTTCCTCAGGGGAGGCAAATACGCGTTGTACTCTTTTTCCCTTAGTTAAAATTTTATCCCACTGGGTTTTTCTGGTGAGGTTCTTAATGAGGCAGCAAATAATGCATAGTACAAGATATATGTACTCTTTTTTATTCACTAAGATTTTTTCCCACAGGGTTTTTTTTAGTAAGGTTTTAACGAGGCACATTATATGTGGACATCCAAGGAGGAGTGTTGTGAAATACATATTATTTGGTTGTCCACTAATCAAATATAACTCTCACTACTCTTCTCCATTATGTAAATAATCCCACTACTTCTCACTATTATAGTTGTAACTCCCACACCTCCATAACCTTCCCATGGTCTTTTCCCATGTTCTCAATAGTTAATACCATGTTTATGACATCCCTTTTGTATTACCTCAATGTCATCCTATAAATAGAGGGTTTGGGTATCACATTGTATCCACTTGAACAGATGAAAAAAATAAGAATGACTCTTCTCTTTCTCTTTATATCTCTTTTTTGTTTTTCCTTCGTATTGTTACTTTGAACTTAGTTCCTTAACAAAAATTTGTTATTATCCAATTCTGCTCTATCACTTTACTTAAAAAAAATAGTTCGTATTCACATTCACACTAAATATTAGATTCTGCTCTTAGACTAATCTATATATTACTGAAGGAAATGTGTATGCTACACCATATACGGCATAAGAAGCCTCTACGATTTTTTGACAAAATTTGGACACGATATCTTCTTCCAAGTATAAAGTATGCTTCTAAAGGATGAGAATATTCATTACCTCATTATGAACTTTATTTTTTCGGTGAAAGTAATTGTTATACACTAGTACTTCTCAAACTATGTTAGTATATTACTACCATTAGTGAAAAGAAGGGTCATAAATCATCAAAAAAAATTTTGCTACACGTGTACAACAATGAGGTGAAAAACAAATGAGACAATAACTTTTTTACGCTATTACTATAATTTAACATGTTATAGCATATTACTATATTATTTTAGGTTAGGGAAAATATATAAGTGCCCCCTAACTTATAACCGAATTTGCAATTACACTTAAATTTTACAGGGGTCTGATTCCCCCCTCCCCCCACCATCACTATTTTAAAGTGAAATAAATATTTCCTTGAGAAATAATGCAGAAAGTGTGTTCACTTTCTTGGAGACGTGTGAAAGCGTAGAATTGCCTTAATATTTATTAGTGTCTACATATGTCATTTTACCATTGGATACTTTACAATTACTTATATTTTATTAATAAAACAATCTCTAACCCATTTAATTTTTTCCGCTCGCTAAAAAGATTTTTACAAGAACTCCGGTGAACTTCTCGTCGAAAATAATGGAGTCCAGCTCACTATTTTCATCTTCCTCCACTTTTTATTTTTACTCGTATATTCCCCTTTTATAGCAAAATAAAGGTCCAATAAAAACTACCAACCATGAAGTTGAAATATGAAGATAATAATGGTTTGACAAAACTTCGATTCGGAACTTGAGAATATCAAACCATCGGCAACAGTTTTGTCTCCGGCAACGATAATGATTCTAATTTTTATTTTTGTACTATCCTCTGAGAAGTTCTCGAGGATTAAAGATTTGTCGTTCTTTTATGTTTTACTCTAATTGATCGGCGTTAGTTGGAATTATATTTGTATTAATTTAATAAAGTTCTATAATTACGAGGGAAATGGAGGTGGCAGATGCAATGATAGGCGAAAATAAAAATGGTGGAAGTCAAAATCTTCTCTTCGAGGTAGTAAATATAGTGTCCGGTGAAGAAAGTATGATAATGATGATTTTTAGGGTTGTTGATAATGGAGGTGGGGGAAAGAACATAGAAAGAAAGGAGAAGATTGAAAAAAAATAAGAATAATTTTAGAGGTAATAAACATTGATTCGCGTGTACTCCACCACATAACATAGATGTGGTTGTGATATTTTAAGAGTAAATTTATTCCATTTTAAAATAGTTCAAGAGGATAATAGGACCCTCACAAAGTTTAAGTGTATTGTTGAAAAATCTGATTATAAGTCAGGGGTACTTATGCATTTATCTTTTAAGTAACTTGATTTTGTAAAATACATATAATTTAATTTATATAGTACATACCCTTGACTACGTGGGATCTTCAAACAAATAGTCTGTCATGTTTATTGTTTATTTTGTTTTTAGTCATATGCATTGATTATGCATAATTATACATATATAATATATAAATTATGCATATATTATATCTTAACTGATTATCTTTTTTTTTTTAAGCGATTGGGCGGGCACATTGAATTAAAAGGAAAATAATATTCTCGAATTAGCCCGAAAAATAAAAAATAAAGAGGTGAAAATGTGATGTAAAAACAGAAATGTAAAAATCCCAACGGTCAAGAAAGTGTAGAAAACCTGGTTTTTCGCGGGACCTTCCACTTTTCTCCCTTCAATATTTGATCCATTCAAAAAGAGAGACTCTTTGTGTCCATCATTTCTTCATTCTAATTGCGCGTTGGAGAGGAAGAAATTTCTGCAATTTCAGTATTTCTTCTTCTCCGTTGCCTCCCTTCTTTCCATTTTCATACCTCTACAAATAGACAACATTTTTAATAATTCCCAGGTATTTATTTCATAGTTCTCTTTAATTTTTTTTGGGTACGATCCTTTTCTCCTTTTTTCGTTTTTTTTTAAAATTTGTTGATGATAGTTTCCTCATTTGATTAATTGAGTTCATAGTTTGTGCTGCATCAGTTTTAGTGAGTGCATTTCTTCTCATTTTGGTCACTTTTTAATATATGAATCTGGATTAAATTTTGTTGAAATTTGGGTGCGGCCCTTTTCTTCTTTTTCATTTTTGTTGATGTTAGCTTCCTTCCTTGACTAATTATGATGGGGTTTTCCTCAAATGAATTCATATTTTGGTGATCATTTCTCACTCAACATTGTGGTATGTGCATTTTGTTTTTTTATCTTGGTCATTTTTATCATGAATTTTGCGAATGGTTCTCATTATTGTGCAAATGATGGCCTTCTGCTAAAATTCATTCACTTGACCTGTTGTGAGTGGTCTGTGCGGGTTGAGTTATTATGGCATGATGATAGCACATGAGTTATCCGTGCGGTTGTTATGATTATGGCACGTGAGCTGTCGGTGTAATGTGTTGGATAAGGATTCATCCCCCTAAGGTCGCCCTCTCATATTTCTCTCTTGATGGTGCCACGCGGGTTGTGAGAAATCGACAGGTTTCTGGTTGACGTGGATTATGGAAAACTGATCAGTGATTGGACTTTGCATCTCTTCTCTATTTACAAACTCATTGGATGTATACATGATTTTTACTACATATCGTCTCTATGTGTTAGCTCCGGAATGTATAAATGCCTTTTATATATATCTTCTCTATATGTTACTTTACTTGATGAAATGATCCACGGTAGATATCTTTTCCATATGTTAATCCGTGTAACTTGACTTGTTTATTCATGCATATCTTCTCTCTATGCAATTGTTGACGTCTTAATTGATATTAGATGTGTATCTTCTCTATATGCAAATTGTTGAAGGGTCAAATGCATATCTCCTCTATATACTGAACTGTAGTAGTTTATGATGCTTGTGCACTAGACCGTTTCGCCACCGCATTAATAGCATGTTAAACTATCAGAAATTCCAACTAATGGTTTGGCCGAAAAGCTGTTGTATTGTTTGAAGTCTTACTACTTTGTATTGGTTTTTATGTGTGATATAGAAGGGATATTTTTTTGGTTTACAAGCAAATGCGAGCCCTTTGTTTGTAATCTTGAAATTGTTTGCTTTTCAGGTGATCTTATTAAGTGCAAAATACTGATCCTTTAGAGAAATCCCTTTAGTTTCCAAAAAGCAGATTCCACTCATTTTCAAAAATGTTTGGCTTCAGAAAAGCTAAACCAGACCCTGCTAGTACAAATACAACCCCTTCACATTCTGATGAAAAACATGGAACTAAAAATGCTCGTAGAACTTCTTCCGAACCAGTTCTTGTCACACCAGATGATGATGATTTCGGAACATCATCATCGTCAGGGACAAGGAACAAAAATAAAAGTAAGACACAGGACTTCGATAACATGTCTATGCAAGAATTGGAAGGTTATGCTGTAAATCAAGCTAAGGAGACCACAAGTTCGGTGAATAACTGTTTGAAGATAGCTGAGGATATTAGACAGGAAGGTACTAAGACCCTCGATACCCTGCATAAGCAAGGCGAGCAAATTCATCGTACTCACATGATGGCTGTTGATATGGACCGCGATTTAAGCAAGGTATAAATCACTTCAATTGCAATTGAAGATAGCTGAGGATATTATTCATAGCAAGTTTAATATGGCAACTTAGAAAATAGATCAAATAACCTGCAGTAACATGTTAAATACAAGGATAGTGTAACTTAAGTTAAAATAAATCCCTTTTTGCAGTGAAAACTGGTAGTAGTACTCTCTGTGAACAATGTGTTTCTTTGTCCTCCAAATGTTATGACGCGTCTCATTTGGAATTCTTCTTCAGCTTATCACAAATGGGAAAGCTTTGTCTTGTTGAGCTTATTAGTCTTTTGCATTCTTTCATGTTTCTTTAGTCAATGCGAGTCCCTTTTTCTTTCACTTCACTACAAGTTCAACTTCTAAAAATCTTGGTTTTTGACAAAAGTAGAGGAATCTAAGTCAAACAATCTGCGTCATGCAACCATTTTAAAGCTGAAGGTGTGGCTTAATTAGCTTTAATTTGCTCGTGTGATATCTTTATTATTTGGCACAATTGGATCAAATGGTCCATATGACATGGCTTAAGTTGACAATAATGAAAAATATTTCCGGAATTCCAGGGGGAGAAGTTATTGAACAATCTTGGTGGTATGTTCTCTATGCCTTGGAAGCCAAAGAAGAGCCATGACATAAAAGGACCTCGAACTTCAAAAGGTTTCTGTTATCCTCCGTATCATATTCACTCTTCTTCTTTCTGTAATTTCAATTGCTAATAGAGAATATTACTTTCATTTGTTGGGTTTATAGATGATAATTATAGAGGGAAAGAAAGTAGTGCAAATGAAAGAGAGAAATTAGGTTTATCTAATGGTAAAAAAGGAAAGTCAGCCTCAAGCACGCCTCCTCCTGAATCGATGAACGCTATGCAGCAAGTTGAGGTACACTTTGTATTTACTCAATATAGCTATTTGTGGCTTAACTTATGTTATATTCTTCCCATGTTTAAACAATGTTTATGTATCAAGTCGGAGAAGGCGAAGCAAGATGATGCACTTTCGGACCTAAGCAACATATTAGGTGATCTAAAAGGCATGGCTGTTGACATGGGATCTGAACTTGACAAGTAAATTTCCTTGAACTTGACTAGCATTACTCCTGATGTTTTTCTTCTTTATTATGTTGTTAAGTTTCATTCTGAATGTAGATGGAAGGATAATCGTACTAACCTGATAAACTTTTTCTTAACTATTTTCAACAAGATCCTCTTAATTCCCTTACTTGTTAAAGGAAATATGATAGCGTACTAATTTCTTTTGACGAAATCATAAAGCATGATTCTGAAAATAAATTGATAAGCCATAGTTTTCTGAAGTTAAAAGGTGAACAGGGAAGTCGTGAATCGACTCTCAACTTTAGTATGTGATACTGAACTAAACTATAGCATTTGATGAAAATGTAGTTTTGTTCTTTTTCTGTTGGCGGTCTATGTAGCTCGGGGTGGTGGCAATGGTATATGAGATTATGATATCCATCGAGATATAACTTATATACACTGACAAAATAACTTATTGTAGCAGGTTGTCTACTTCATTTTTGAGGTGACTTGCATTAGTATAAAATTATTCTTTTACACCATTAGTGTATGTAAGTTAAAATCTATTCATCGTATAGTGCATTGCGTATGCTGTGTTTCTGCTTGATTAAGGCCTTTGCTTCTTCTTTTTCGCAGTATAGTTTTTTTTCCTAATAACACATATTATTGAAATCTGACAAATGCAGGCAAAACAAAGCTATTGATGATCTAGACAAAGATGTGGAGGAATTAAACTCTCGAGTTAAAGGTGCCAATCGACGTGCACGCCAAATAGTTGGGAAGTGAGAGAAAATTCTTGCTACAACATCAGATTTACTGAAGTTTCTGGCATTTGGCTCAAGGCCTGTTTGAAGTTTTGGTTGTTTCTTGTATTCTTTTTTCATTCATTTTTTTGTCATTAAGTTTACCTTCTTCATTCCAAGTTTACTGGATTGTTTCATTGTTTAATCGTTCATTTGTGGATAAAATAATCAAATAGGCCTTTGCACATTTGCTACTGTAGTTTGCAGCAAGCAAGGACTAAGATTATGCAACAAAGACAATAAAAAGGAATCCTAACAATCATTTATACTTTCCTTGGAACTTAGAGAACATAAGAGAAATGAATGGAGAATGACCACATAACCTTTCTTTTCAAATTTGTGTTGGATAATTAACGGTAGGAACGTAAGAGGAGCCTTGGCGTAACTGGTAAAATTGTTGCCATGTGACCAGAATACCAAGCAAAAATGCGGGACCTTGGTGCTCGGGGCTGCCCTAATTTCCTGTAGGAACAGGAAAGGAAATTGAGAGAGAGGGAGGGAAGTAAGTCTTCTCTTGGGCAAACTGATTTTTAAAGTTTCCTCTACTTTCTCCCTTACTATTTTTCTGTTCCTTTCTATTCATTCCCTCTTTGGGATTGGAATTTTGAAAGAAACAGAAAATGTTCTCAAACACACCCATAGAGTTAAGTCCTCTTGTTTAGCGAATATTGAATAGTTAAGCAAAAAAAAAAACAGGGAGTAAAGAAATTGTAAGGAATTCAAATGAATTTTAAAGCGGACTTATGAGTGTGTAGGGTTGGCCGGTGAAATTCAAAAATAATCAGATTTACGAGTGATAATTGAAAAATAGCCATAGTTTCAAAAGTAATCGTAATTTAGCCACTTTTCATGTGAAGATAAATTTGAACAAAAATATTATTCAAAATCTGGAAAGTATTCCAGCATAATATAATGGAGTTCAAATTTTTACATGTGAACTTCCAGCATAATATACTGGATATACTGGAGTCAGAGGCGGATCCAGGATTTAGATTTTGTGGGTTCAACTTTAAGGTTTTTAGCATTGAACCTGTTGTATTTTTAAAGTTATGGGTTCAGACCTACCATTTGTTGCAATTTTTATGAATTTTTACACATAAAATTATACTCCGCGATGAAATTACTGGGTTCGGATAAACCCGGTAACCATACTTTACATATGCTCCTGACTGGAGTTCCAGTATATTATGCTGGAACTCCAGTATATTATGATGGAGTTCCAGCATAATATACTGGTCCAACAAAATATGGTGTAAGTTCATACACAGGTGCTCCAATCTCCAGTATATTATGCTGGAACTTTCCGTGTGCCGGAATTCCAGCATAATATGCTGAAAATTCATACACATGTGCACCAATCTCCAGTATATTATGCTGGAACTTTCCGTGTTATAGAAAAATAGTAATTATTTTTCAATGACTTTGTAAATACTGGCTATTTTTCAGCTATCAGTCCAAAACTGGCTAGCCCGTGCTATTTTTACCGGGTTGGCTTTGGTACAAAGTGAGGGAGTTTGATCATCCAATCAAAAACTAAAGAGTGAGTGGTATAAAACCTTTATAAATCTTTTTGGAATTTAATACACAACTCATGTGGAACAAAGGTAAAGATTTACTCGCATTTAATATTTATACCATATTAATAAATTTAAGAGTTAATACCCTCAAACTCACCTAAACTATATCATTTTTGTCAGTTTCTTACCTAAACTATCGAGTGTCTCCGAAAACCCCCTGAACTATATCCCTCTTCGTATAAAAAACCCCTTGTCGCTTATCGTGTAGTACGTATGATACACGTTTTTTTAAATTATGAAACATGTCATGTGGCATGCCACGTGGGTAAATAACCTAATTAATCCTAAAATCCACTTAATTAGCCTAAAATTAATTAATTACTCTTAGTAAAAAAAGGGTGGGTACACACGTTAATATCAGTAAAATAAAATATTTTACCCTAAGTCTTTTACCCGTTCCCATCAGAGACGGAGACTCTCATCGGAAATTAGTCGCTGCTATGTCGTTGATATCTTCCTCCGATTTCTCTTCAAAAATACTCGTTGCTACTATCGATTCTTCTTCAAAACTAGTCGCTGCTATGTCGAATTGAGAACAAACGTGAAGTTTTGCTGGTGAATCAGAACAAAATTAGGGCTTAGGGTTTTGCTGGTGAAAAAGGGACCTTCGATGCTTTGAAGAATCTGAATATTTACAAATATAATTGCTTTAATACAGGTTTTACTTTTCTACAATGAGTGTTCTTCTTTCAAATTAATTTGGTTAACAATGAATGATGGATAAAATGCGAAAGATAAAATATAAACTCAATAAACAGAGAGAGAATTTCAAATGGATTAAGATTAAAAGAGATATAATTGGTGAAGAAATGGTGAAGAAAGGTGAAGAAATGGTGAAGAAAGGTGAAGAAATGGAGAAGAAAAGTGAAATAATGGAGAAGATGGTGTAATTTAAAGAAAAAAGGATAAAATATAAGTTTTTTAAAGAAATGGGCTAATTAGCCGTTATTCATGCTGTCAGGTGGGCCTCAAATCATGTTAATTTTCAACCTTCACGCGCTTTTGAGGAACTGATTTCAAGCACTGTGCCACATAAGCGACGGAGGGGTTTTTATACGAAGGGGGATATAATTCAGGAGATTTTCGGGGACACTCGATAGTTTAGGTAGGAAACTGACAAAAATGATATAGTTTAGGTAGGTTCGAGAGTATTAACTCAAAACACTGGTCGTTCATATACACATTTCTCAATTAATCATGATTAAGTCATATATATTCTTACTTTAATTCTTTGTTTTAAAAGGCGGAAATTGGGACTCGGTCGAGGCTCGCCTGGGGCGGAGCACTCGTAAAACACCCCTAGGCTTATGTCTGGGGCTTAGTTCCGTAAGACTTACGCCTCGGCCATTGGGGCTTACATCTGGACACGCCCAACTCCTAGCGTATTGGGCTCGCCTAATAGAATTTCATGCAATTGTTCGTAACTAACATTGTAAATCCTCAAATTTTCTTAATAAACCGTTTGACTATTCAAAATTATTTTTTTCTTAATCATAAATTATTAAGTTGAGAGTATTTTTATGTCATAATTAAAATAAAAATTATTGTATGTTATCCACTAAGACTGCTATGATAGTAAATTTTAAATAAATCTTTCATTTAAAGGTATTTATTTATTGACTTTTGTTATGTCTTTATTATATAATAGTCCTTAATTTTTTTATAATTATTTTCCTAAATATTTTTTTTTCACGTTCGAGATACAATAGTTATTAATTTAATTGCTTAGTATTAGCTAGTAACTATTACAAATAATTAGTTATCATGGTATAATATGGTGAATTATGTGTCACTTTATTAACTTGTTGAAAGTTAAAAATAAATGATGCTAGAGAATCCTATTTAAATTGTGAATTATGTTTTTATATAAATTCTCTTTCAAATAGAAGGCATATTAAATAAAAAGGAGCATTTCAAAAAAAACAAATTATAATATCGAAATTCTTTCAAGATTCATTACTACTTAAGAGATACATATAATATTTCGCATGGAATACATTACTTTTGATGTTTGAGTTGTAACGACGTTGCATCTAATTTGCATATTATGATATATGTCATATTTTTCGTATTATTCATAGTTGAATTATAATTTATAAATATTTCAAATATATTATTTGTTATAATTTTGTGATTTCAATATAATTTTTATAATTATTTTTTATTTTATACTATCTTAAAATTCTTGAAATTAATAAAATTACAGATTCGTGGGACTTACACCTCGCTTCGTTAGAGGTAAAACGCCTCGCCTCATACTCTCGCCTTTTAAAACATTGCTTTAATTTAATGACTACAGTTAAATTGCTTGATTTGGTGAAAACATCATGGTTGAGTAAATTTTACCGTGGAAAAACTATATATATACCACAACAGTTATATACTTACATTCTATATAATTCAGAGTCAATACATACAACTATTTACTTAGTAGTATATATACTACTCGATGTGAGGTATTGTTCTTAAATTATTTTGATATACGTATTTTTTATTTTGATAATGATATTTTCGAATTAATTTGCACATCTCAACTATTCTATCGGGTATCAATTACATTCCAACAACACTATTTTCATCCCAAAACGCATATATTACTAACCAAGTGTGATGATCAATAATGCTAATGTATCAAAGTACCGCATAATGTGTGCTTAAGACGAGATAATAGAGACATGCCATTAAATTAGCAACAACTTTGTCGCCTTCAAATTCTATAATTTAATTGTAATTTGTAATTTAGGTTATCTTAAACACTTGAGAAAACGTTTAAAAGCAAGTTAATAACAGCTATCACAATAAGTACCATTTCTAAGTTTGAAATTCCCCAGCGTAAGTTCTCACCACATATTAATCAATTTATGAGAAAGAAAATAGGAGAGATTATAACAATCTTCATTTTCTATCATTAATTAGCCATTGACAACTCTCATATTGTCCCCACACATCCTTAATTACAAGTCATTTTTAAGTCGATATAATTCAATAAGAAGGCATTTTCATCATCTTATAAACTTATAAATGATTTCAAACCCAAAATTAGATCTCTAAATAATTACAAAGTTCAAAGAATTCAACTCAACCGGAAAATTGCGTCCCATTTGATAATAAAAAAAAAAAAGAAACTCTTAATTCTCCCTTTGTATACGTGTACTTCTCAAAAACTCTTGTCCCTTTTTATGTGTAAAAACCTTCTCTTTATTTTCACCATATATACAAAACCTCTCTCTCTCTATCTCTTTTCCTCTCTGTTTTTGCCTCTCAAATTTAAGAAACAGCCATGAAAACAGCTCCTTCTTTTTCAAGTTCAAGAATGGCGTATAAGTGTATATTTCTTGCTTATTTCATCCTTTTTCCTTTCTCTACACTGGCTTTATCACACACCAAAAAATTTCCAATTGCACAATTAACCAAAAAACATGATCAAGATCATCTTCATTCTTGCAATACTGGCCAAAAAAATGGCCATTCAGCTGCTGTTATATGTTATCAACTTCAAAGAATTCGCCACTGTCCACCATTTTCTCCACCGCCGCCATCGCCACCGTCGTCTTCATCACTAGATGAAATTGACCCAAGATATGGTGTTGAAAAAAGATTAGTCCCTTCTGGTCCTAATCCCTTACACAACTAAATTTCAAGAAAGTTCTAATTACTTCATATTTCTTGGTCATTTTCTTAACTTTTCTTGGATTATTTAGATACCCTTTTCAGTTTAATGCATAAATATTACTTAGTTGAATTTCACATTGAAGGCCAAAGTCAGAAAAGTTGAAGAAGAAACCGATTCAGTTATGTCATCAGAGGTTTATTATTTGTCAGTAATATATATAGTAAGTGAGAGTTCTTGTTTTGTTTGTATTCAGTACTATAACTAATTAGCTATTTCCATTTTTGTTTTTAGACCTGCATTTTATTGCACATTAATGGCAAAAACAAGTCTGGAAATAGTGGAATTATTACTATTTGAAGTATGGCCAGGAAATCAAAGTATTAGCTTCTGTGATATTGGAGGTGAAGTTTATTCAAGAGAAGTCCATGAGTTACATTAAATTTGAGGTAGTTGTTTGAAAGGGGTATCAAGTGGTGTCAATTTAATGGATTAGTTAGTAGTAGTACTACTACTAGTACATTAAATAGAGTCATGTATATATAGTTTCTTGACCTGTATTAATCAACTTGAATTTCTAATCTTAGTTCAAAGTTTTACCATTATGAGTTCACTTTCTGTATTTTCATACGATGTTTGATTATAGAGTCGTAGAGAGTGTTTTATTCGTAACGTGTGATTTTTCGGTGCGAATTTGAATTTAATCGGGACTCAATGCGGATGAGAAACAAAAGAAACTATGATGTTTGATTATGAAATTGTCTTTGTTAGAAAGCGTTTTACCTGCAATATGGGCTTTTTGCGAATTCAAATTTAATCGGGTAAAAAAAAAAGCTATGATGTTTGATTGGTCATTTGGTTATTCATTTTTTGTTCCTATGGTTACGTGGCATAAAGAGAAAAGAGGGGAACAAATATGTAGAGAAATTAATCAATGTTGTCAGTGAAAGAAGTCATGCACTGCATGAGATTCCTAGGTATTGGCATTTATGAATTGGCTGTCAGAAGCTACATTTTTTAATATTGGATCATTGTTTTGGCTGAGAGAGACGTATATATACTTCTAGTTTTAATCTAATTTTAATTTGAATAAGTTTGTTGATTTTGTAGAATTAATTAACTTGTAGGAAAAGTAACAAGAAAAGTAGAGTCAAACAAGTAATCTATATTTCTAGTTTTGTTTAACGAATATAAGCTGCTTAATCAATTGACAATTGTGCCGTTGACCCAAGGCCATATTTTCTGAAGTCTTTTTATCAAGAAAACAAAATATTACGATATGGTTACTTTTCTTTTTTAAGAGTATAAACAAAACATAGTTGCAATTAGCATTTACAACAAACAAAAAATGCAGTACATCTATCTAAACAAGAATAAATATATTACTATTTTGAGAGTAAAACAAGATATAGTATTATTTTGAGAGTCCAATAAGATTTTCTTTGATCATATATTATGCAATTAGTTTACTTTTATGTAGTTTCTCGATATGCAAATATAATTTCAAAATATTAAAGAAAGTATGTTTTAACTTACCTCGAAAATTAGTTAATTTAATCATCGTACTCCGATAAGGTTCAATCAAATTGAAATGGGAGTAGTATATGCATTTATTACATCAATGGATAAGTATTATATATCCTTATTTCAAATTTTAATTATTAAAATTAGATTTTTTGATTTAATGTAAACATTGGAAGCAAGTAAATATTTTTGGGTTAGAGTAAACGAGGTGGTGAGCTCTTGGTCGATTATATTATTTCTTTCAATCCGATTATTGGGATGTAGGACCACAAGCACATTAACATTTGATTCAACCAGTAAACTGTTTAATACATCTCTAAAGATTACCATATCAAAAAAGTAAATTAATGAACATAAACTTGTATCTAAAGTCAATTGCACCCTTTAATTTTCAGTCTTCTTATACCTCTAAGGCTCTAACCTTATTTAGAGTGGAATTAATACCCCTATCGATTCAAATCCGATCCCAATCTAGCTTCCGTGTAAGAGAAAAACCTTAAGAAAAAAAAATCACAAATTTTTTATATTTCCATCTTCTTTCCAAACGAAAAAACTCACCAGAACAAGAGATTAAGAAATAAAAACTCCTCATTTATTTTCCAACTTGACCAAGGAATACAGTAGCATTGAAAAGGAGATTATTTGGGAAAGATGAATGGAAGTGGTTGAAGATTAATCTGAGAAAATGGAGGCTTGCAGAGAAAGCTGAAGCCAAAATTTGTTAAAGTTGTCCGGTATACAGTCAAAAACGGACTCGCCCAATTTTGTATGGTTAATCGAGGTTAAGATGGTAGGCCGAGGTCCGGTCCCATGTTACATTAGATCACGACATGAAGAATGTTACCAAGCTTGCAATTCGAGGACCAGCTGAGACCGAGATCAGCCGAGGACGAGACCGAACAGGATAGGCATCGAGCAAGACCGAAGAAAGCTTGCCGAGTTGAATAACGGAAAGCTGAGATATTCGTGATAGGAAAAGGATCGTGGCGGAAATCTCGGCACATATCAAATCAAGAACGGTTATTGAGTCAATCATGGGATTTCCTTCTGTATTTAGAATTGTACCATAAGTAGAATTCTCCTATTATATAAAGGGGGTTCTAATCATTTTGTAATCATCACATTCATGCATAACAAAATAATATAATACATTTTCTCTCTTAAGCTCTCTTACTTTGCTGTCCAATTTATCCCTTTCAATTAGACATTTATTTGGTTCGAGGGCGATCCAGCTTGAGATCCAAACTGCACTTCATAATGGTTTGCTTTATTTTACCGTCAATTTCTAACATTAATTCTCATATTTCCCTATTTGTGCCAAGTGAAATCACATATCACTAAAATCACTTATAAATTTAGTAGTTATTCGATTTTAAGGGTAAACAGTTTGGCGCCCACCGTGGGGCTAAGGATAATAGTGATTGTCTGGTACTAATTTTCATAAGGCACACTGCTTTACACTTGTTCTTGTTCTGGTACTAATTGTTACACTTGTTCATGTCGAACTCTCAAGCAGTACCTATACACACCGATAATGGCCTCGATTTTCATGGAGAAAACGACAACATAGCCGCCCAGGGAACGAAGTGCCTCAGGCTGACCTCGAGGGAGTACCAGTTGCAGATCCCATCGACGTTAGTTCCCATGTTGCCCTGAATAAAATCTGGTTTCGACCCCGAAAATAGCGTCAGCAGAGACATTCGATCAGCCGGTCAGAACACACAGGGCGGAAAAGACGGCAGAATCAGCCTTCGAATAATATTCGAAATGTTGCAGTCTCAACAAGTTGTCATAGCGCTACTCCAAAATCAGAACCACGCACCGAGTAGGGCTGAACCCGAGACCTCACTGGGTTGTTCACAGGGTTGAACCAGTACCGGAGAGGTCAAACGTGAACGAATCGGAGACTGACCATGCTATTATGAAAATGCGAGGAGATAACAAAGTGAATCGAATCAGGCGAGAAGAAGATTGAAGCAAATGACAAAAAAGTATAAACATATAACTCCCGAGTTGATCAAGTTCTGGGGCACCACTGATTCTGAAGGGTTTGGAAAGTTCGTACAAAAGCCTTTTCCCCCGAGCGCGGCTCCTAAGTCCATCCCAAAAAAGTTCCGCATGCCAATTCCCAAGTATAATGGAAATACCGGACCTAATGAGCATGTCACTTCTTACACATGCGCAATAAAGGGGAACGATTAAGAGGATGATGAGATTGAGTCCGTTCTGCTGAAGAAATTCAGAGAAACTTTATCGAATGGGGCGATGATATGGTACCATAATTTTCCATCCAACTCCATTGATTCCTTTTCCATGCTCGCATATTCCTTCGGCAAAGCACATGTCGAAGCCATAAAGGTCAAGACTAGAAAGTCAGACTTCTTCAAAGTGAAGCAAAAAGACACTGAGATGCTCAAAGAGTTCGTATCTCGGTTCCAAATGGAGCGTATGGATCTAACCTTGATCGCAGATGATTGGTCCGTTCAGGATTTCACTCAAGGTCTAAACATACGAAGTTCGGTAGCCTTGTAACAATTAAAATAGAATTTGATCGAGTATCCAGCTGTAACCTGGGCCGATGTGCATAATAGGTACCAATCAAAATCAGGGTCGAGATGATCAATTGGGGGATCTTTCAGGATCCGTTTATCCAAATAAGCCCGTCGGCAGAGTTCAAAGGGACATAGACCGAGAATCACGATCGAACAAAGATCAATATCAACCATACTGTAGAGATCGGAGAAACAACGGTCCTAAATGCAACCCCGTTCGAAGTGATCGAAGAAATGATCGAGGATAGAGCTCTCAAGGGCTCATGAGTAAGAGTGGTTTTGATAGGAACGTCGAACCCAAAGAAGCACCTCGGTGATCGGAGTATAACTTCAATATTGATGCGTCAGCTATTGTATCGGCCATCGGAAGCATCAAAGACGCCAGGTGACCTCGACCTCTATAGACTGATCCAGCCCAAAGAAATCCTAATCAAATGTGCAAGTATCATGGCATCCATGACCATAGAACAGAAGATTGCGGACAGTTCAGGGATGAGGTAGCCCGTTAGTTTAACGAGGGGCATCTTTGAGAATTCTTGAGCGACCGAGATAAAAACCACTTCAGAGACAGGGATGCAAACAGAAAGAATGACTAAGAAGAGCCACAACACGTAATTCACATGATCGTTGGTGGGTCAACATTCCAAATAGACCACATACTCAAGAGCACCAAGGTGTCGATCACGAGAGAAAAAAGAACTCGGGATTATGTACCGGAAGGGACCTTGTCTTTCAGTGACGAGGATACAGAGAGGATCTCACAACCCCAAAACGACGCACTGGTAATATCTGTTCTTATGAATAAAATTCAAGTTAAGCGTGTTTTGATTGATCCAGGTAGCTCGGCCAACATCATTCGATCGAAGGTCGTAGAACAACTCAGTCTACAGGATTAAATTGTGCCTGCATCCCGGATTCTTAACGTCTTCAACATGGCGAGTGAAACCACCAAAGGTGAAATTATTTTGCAGTGAACATGGCCGGGACCATCCAAGAAATAAAGTTCCATATGATCGAGGGTGACATGAGGTACAACGCCTGCTCGGAAGGCCTTGGATCCATAACATAAGGGTAGTACCCACAACCGTTCACCAAGTTCTAAGCTTCCTGACACCGGAGGGAGTCAAAACAGTATATGGAGAGTAACCTGCCCCAAAAGAGATGTTTGCAGTCGATGAAGTGATATCGGTATCGGCACTCTCATCAGCAAGGGATCAGATTTGAAGGGAAAACAGGATGCCAAATAGCAACCACAAATACCAGCCTCGACCCAATTAGAGGAACAGGCGACAAACAAGGATGATGACTATTGTATCACCAGATCTTTCATAATTCCCGATGACTCCGACGCCACCAAATCAACGGTCGAAGAGCTGTAACAAGTCATACTAATCGAGTAACTGGCCGAACGAAAGGTATACCTGGGCATGGGGTTAACTCTCCAACTCAGGAAAAAACTTATTCAATTCCTTTTAGATAACATGGATTGCTTTTCTTGGCCCCACCTCGATATGACAGGGATCCCACCGGACATCACTACCCATCGATTAAGCCTGGACCCAAAGTTCGGTCCAGTAAAGCAAAAAAGAAGGCCCCAGTCCGAGGTTAAGCATGAACTTCTCAAAATAGGGTCCATTCGGGAAGTAAAATATCCCGAATGGTTAGCAAACATAGTGGTAGTCCCTAAGAGGGGAAATAAACTTAGAATGTGCATAGATTAAACAAATCATGCCCTAAGGATTCTTTTCCTTTGCCGAATATCGATCGTATGATCGGTGCCACGGCCGGCCATGAGATTCTCAGTTTTCTCGATGCCTAATCTGGGTACAACCAAATACAAATGAACTCATAGGATCAGGAAAAGACTTCGTTTATCACTAAATATGGCACCTACTTTTATAATGTAATGTCGTTCGGACTAAAAAATGCTGGTGCAACTTATCAACGCCTAGTAAAACGAATGTTCGAAGAACAAATAGGAAAATCAATGGAAGTTTTATTGATGACATGTTAGTTAAGTCCCTGCGAGCAGAGGACCATTGAAACATTTGTTGTAGACTTTCGATATACTGAGAAAGTACAATATGAAGCTCAACCCAGAAAAGTGTGTGTTCGGGGTCGGCTCGGGCAAGTTCCTTGGCTTCATGGTATCTAATGGATGGATCGAGATCAACCCCAAAAAAATAAAAGCTATCGAGGATATCACGGTTGTAGATAATGTTAAGGCCGTACAAAGTCTAACGGGGCGCATAGCCGCCCTAGGGAGATTCATTTCGAGGTCCTCAGATAGGAGTCACCGATTCTTCTCGATGCTTAAGAAAAGAGTACCTTTGCATGGACTCCGGGATGTCAACAAGACTTGGAGGATCTAAAGCGATATTTGTCGAGCCCGGCACTGCCTCACACCTCGAAAGCAGACGAGCAACTCTACTTGTACTTGGTAGTCTCAGAAATAGCGGTAAGTGCTGTCCTAGTCCGAGAAGAACAAGGTACGCAATTCCCTGTTTATTATGTTAGTCAGACCCTAGGTGAGGCCGAAACCAAAAATCCACACTTAGAAAAATTAGGACTTGCTTTAATAAGCGCCTATAGGAAATTAAAACTGTATTTCCAATGTCATCCGATATTTGTAACAACCTGTACTCTTCTCAATATTTTGCACAAACCCGAGCTTTCGGCTCAATTGGCCAAATGGGCCGTTGAGATCAGTGGGTATGATATCGAGTATCGACCCCAAACTGCCATCAAGTCTCAAATCTTGGCAGACTTCATGGGCGACTTCACGCCAGCCCTTGTACCCGAGGTTGAAAGAGAACTGTTAATAAAACCGGGTACATCTTCAGGGGTGTGGACCCTCTTCACGGACGGTGCTTCGAACGCGAAGGGATCGGGGTTAGGTATCATTCTAAAACCACCCATAAGTAATATTATTGGACAATCTATCAGGACTTCGAAATTAACTAACAATAAGACCGAGTATGAGGCCATGATTGCAAGTCTTGGGTTGGCTAAAAGCTTGGGAGCAGAGGTCATCGAGGGCAAATGTGATTCCCTCCTCGTGGTAAACCAAGTTAACGGGACTTTCAAAGTCCGAGAAGACCGAATGCAGAGGTACTTGGATAAACTACAGGTAACTTTACATCGATTTAAAGAATGGACCTTACAACATATACCTCGAGAACAGAACAGCGAGGCCGGCGCTCTTGCAAACTTAGGGTAATTGGTCGAAGACGACGAACTCAACTCGGGGACTATCGTACAACTCATGAAATCGGTGATCGAAGAAGGCCACGCCGAAATAAACTCCATAAGTCTGACCTGGGATTGGAGAAACAAGTACATAAAGTACTTAAAGAACGAGAACCTTCCATCAGATCCTAAGGAATCAAGAGCTCTACGTACAAAGGCAGCAAAGTTCATTTTGTCCGAAGACGGAACGCTGTTTAGAAGGATGTTCGATGGACTATTGGAAATATGTTTGGGACCGGGAGATACTGAATACGTCCCACGGGAAATTCATGAGGGCACTTGTGTAAATCATTATGTGTCGAGTCATTGGTCCATAAAGTAATCAGAGCAGGGTATTATTGGATCGACATGGAGAAGGATTCAAAGGAATTCATTCGAAAATGCGACAAATGCCAAAGGTATGCGCTGATTATTCATCAGCCTGACGAGCAGCTTCATTCGGTTTTATCCCCTTGGCCGTTCATGAAATAGGGAATGGACATCGTCGGCCCTCTCCCATCAGCCCCAGGTAAAGTTCAGTTTATTTTATTTACGACTAATTATTTTTCTAAGTGGGTTGAAGCACAGGCTTTCCAGAAAGTCAGATAAAAGGAAGTCATAGACTTCATTTGGGACCACATTATATGTCGATTCGGGATGCCTGCCGAGATTGTATGTGACAATGGAAAATAATTCATCGGCAGCAAAGGGACTAAATTTATCGAAGAATCACAAGATCAAAAGAATTTTATTGGTACCTTATTATCCCAGCAGGAACGGACAAGCCAAATCGACCAACAAAACCATTATTCAGAATCTTAAGAAGAGATTGACCGACGCCAAGGGAAAGTGAAGAGAGATACTGCCTGAGGTTCTTTGGTCATACCGCACAACGTCGATGTCTAGTATAGGAGTAACATCGTTCTAGTTAGTCTATGGTGCCGAAGCTCTTATCCTAGTCGAGATCGGGGAACCTAGAATCAGGTTCCGATATGCAACAGAAGAATCAAATAACGAGGCCATGAATACGAGCCTAGAATTATTCGATGAAAGACGTCGCCCTCGTCCGGTTAGCCGCACAAATGAAGGAAGGAATGAAGGAAAGGTCACCCTCAACACCCGAAATCCGAATGAAGGAAACTGGGTCTGAACTGGGAAGGACCGTACCAGGTTCTCGAAATCACCGAAAAGGAATCCTACAAACTTGGCACAATGAACGGCGAACAACTACCGAGCAATTGGAACTTGTCACTCCTAAAACGATACTACTGCTAAGGTACGACCTCTTACATTTTCATTTATATTTTTGACTAACTCTTACAGGCGTTCGACCTGAAACGTGAGGGGTTCTTCGACACAAAGTCTTTAGGTCTGAAAGCACGTGTTGCACTCTTTTTCCCTTAGACCTGTTTTGTCCCAAATGGGTTTTTCGGCGAGGTTTTAACTAGGAAACCGTTGATAGTGCTAACCTCGAACAATTTAACAATATCTGAGGCTTCTTTACAATCAACCTCGAATATTGGGGAGCATTGCCCTCGAACATCAACTTTGTTGCGAGGAAATTACTTCATAGCATCAGAGTCTCGATAGGTAAATTTTGTAAAGGCCAAACGGTCAAATGAACCGTGCCGGTATAGGTTGCTCGAGCCCTAATAAAAAACATGTAATTTATAATAATTTATAACGAAAAGTATTTTTCCTTGAAGATATCTCATGCCCTAGAAAAAAATTTTCTGTTTTTACAATCTCATAGTCTCGATATATTATGTAAACAAGCTCAAGGGCCGATCATAACTGGAGTTCAGATAATTACCCTCACGCTAAGGGATTGCCATCCGAAAAATAAACGAGATCGAATTATTAAAACTTCGAGATCATAAGACCTAAAAGGAAACCCTCAATTTATATAGGCCACAACCACCCCACTCGGGGACTGACACTTCGGGAAAGCTTGAAGTAAAACGGGAAAATAAGCCCCAGAGGTAAATTCAGAATTAAAGAGGTTACGACCGAATTAACTCGGTTTAGCCACCATGCCCGAATCAGTGTCTTTAACTTCTAAGATTATTCTTACCTGCTCGGCCAGATCAATTTGTTCTTTTTGAGCCGCTTCCAGCACAACACGAAGGCAATTTGCTTCCTCCTCTCTTTGCTCACTGAGAAGCTTGAAGACGTCTTTCTCCTCAATGAGCCCTCGAATTTCGGCCTCATATCGGCTTATATCCCCTCGAGATCAAAATAAAGATTCATGATGAAGCACCAAGGCTTACGAAAATAGAGAAAACAAAATTATACGAAAAGAGAAAAACTCAAGTATGAAAATTGATATTGACGAAGAAAGTAGGGGCTTACCCGGTTCAGATCCTGTTGGGCCTCGTTTAAAAGACAAAGGTGCTCCCACCTCATCCATCATCGCTTGGTCTTCCTCTGTAACCAAACTCCGAAGGTAACTAGCCACCCCTATAGGGGCATCAAGAATTCGTGCATCTTTCGGGACCGTGATAATAATCGTTCGTTTGCACCCGGGGTTGGCACTAGGGGCCGAAAACTGGTTGGTCAGTATGAAACTCGAGGAAGCCTCGTGTGAACTCTTCCTCGGCACCTCCAAATTACTCAAACTAGCGACATTGTTGACCCCAGCAAAATAACCCCGGAAATGATCCTCCTTTCCATGGATCCCTTCTATGTGAGAAATCTTCACGGCCCGTGCCTCCTGAATCATTTCCTCGGAGAATGAAGGAAATGATGGGGAGTCTCTATTTCTATCCCCGAGTAGATATTTTGGGGCACTCTCTTTGTCTCAATGAGCCTCGATTCCGGCCTCCAAAGCGACATCCACCGCCTCTTCAGCAGCCCTCTCTCTCCGAGATAAGGCACCTTTCGACTCTAGCCGGCTCGGGTACTTCAGCTAAATCTTCTTCTGGGACCTTATCAGGTCGGGGTAGAATGTTTTCAGCTTCCACCGAGTCAGTGAATCTTTGATCCTCAGTATTAGCTCGTGTTCGAGCCACCAGCCCAGAATCATCCTTTTATTCTTCTTCTTCTTCTTCTTCCTTCCTTCCTTAAAAGTTGGACTGACTCCACAATTAGGAGGATAACGTTCTTCTTGGGTTTGCGAGCCGCTCTCTTTTTGGGATCTTGTCCCTCGGAGGTCGAGGCCCTCTTCCTCTCGCTCTCCTTTGCCGGCTTCGAGATAGGTGGTGAGGATTCTTCATCATCGGATAGGGGACTCATCGTCACATCCTTCTCGAGACCTACAAAAGAAGAAACTGAGTAAGCTCATAAAAGTTTTTTAGCAATGAACAAATCATTAAGTCAGGAACAAGTCATACCGTGATTTTTGGCCTCCCACCGACCCTTCTATAAATTGTGCTGTGCGCTTAACATGTGTTGATGTCGAGACAAAGATCCTAACCTAACTCTCGAGATGAGGAATCACACCCGGCATCTAGGTAGCGGCTACACCGGGAAAAACACCGATAAGGGAAGATGAAGAAGTGAAAGTAATAAACATAAATTAAAAATGGAGTCATAATTAAATTTCATATTCCATTTCTCGGGAAATGGCATGCTCTCAGCCGGAATTAGGTCAGTGGTCCTCACTCGGACGAACCGGGTCGTCCAACCCTGGTCTTTTTCTTCGTCTATGCTCGATATGAGCCCCTTGGTGGCCCGGTGTTGGAGCTTTATTAGCCCACCTCGATAAAGTCGGGGGCTATACAATCTTATGAGATGATCAAGGGTGAAAGGAAGCCCGTCGATTTTACTCACAAAGAAGCGGAGCAATATCACAATCCTTCAGAAAGAGGGGTGGATTTGACCGAGTGTCACCTGGTACTTCTTGCAGAAGTCTGTGATGACCGGATCGAGGGGACCCAAAGTGAAAGGGTAAGTGTAAAAACTCAAGAACCCTTGCACGTGGGTGGTGATCGCTTCTTCTGGGACCGGTATCATGACCTCTTTGTTTCCCCAGTTGCAGTCTTTCTTCACTTGGTCAAGGAAGCTTTTGGATATCGAGCATATTTATCTCGACACCAGTTCGCATCGACTAGGGATCGATGAGGTTTTCTCGACTTTGAAGTCGGAACTAATGACACACCCTCCGGGAACAAACTCTTCAGGGCGTGGTTCCGCCGTTGTTTTCTCGCCGGCTGCCCGAGATGAGGAGGCGCTTCTTTCTGCGAAACAAGTTTTGATGTCTTAGCCATTCGATTTTTATGGGAAAAGAAGGATAAAGATTATACTATTTGGTGTTTTAGAAGGAACAAACAATGAAAACTCAAAGACCTGAAGATAGGAAGCTTTGAAGAATGCAAAGAACTATGAAGATTAAAATGAAAGAGATTGAAAGTAAAGAGTTGAAAGAATGGAAAATGGATCTATTTATTGGTTTCACGGCGACGGTTCAAAACTGGTAGTGCACATTAGTGGCTGGGGAACTATATCGATGGGACGTTTCGGTCACCTCCACCGCTTACGTTATGTTGCTTACATCATGATCGAGCTAGTCAATAACGTCATTAGTCGAGAAGTTGAAGCTCGAGAATTCATGTCATCTCTCATCATCTTATTTTTGAGAAACGAGGGGACTATCTGAATACGGTCAAAATCGGGCTCACCCAATTTTGTATGATTAATCAAAGCTAAGATGGCAGGCCAAGGTCCGGTCCAGTGTTACGTCAGATCACCACATGAAGAATGTTACCAAGCTTGCAATTCGAGGACCAGCTGAGAGCGAGACTAGCCGAGGACGAGACCGAACAGGATAGGCATTGAGAAAGACCGAAGAAAGCTTGACGAGTTGAATAATGGAAATCTGAGATATCTGTGATCGGGCAAGGATCGTGGCAGAAATCTCAGCACGTATCAAATCAAGAACGATTATTGAGTCAATCATGGGATTTCCTTCTGTATTTAGAATTGTACCATAAATAGAATTCTCCTACTATATAAAGGGGTTCTAATTATTTTGTAATCATCACATTCACGCATAACAAAGCAATATAGTACATTTTCTTTCTTAGGCTCTGTTACTCTGCTGTCCAGTTTATCCCATTCAATTAGACATTTATTTGATTCGAGGGCGATCTAGCTCGAGGGCCAAACTACACTTTGTATTGGTTTGCTTTATTTTACCGTCAATTTCTAACATTAATTCTCTTTCTCTATTTGTGCCAAGTGAAATCACGTATCTTTAAAACTATATATAAATTTAATTGTTATCCCATTTTAATATAGATATAAATATGGTGGTGGTGGTGACACCAATAATGGTGAAATTTTACTTATGTAATAGTTCATATGGTTTTTGCAATTATTTTGTTTGGATATTAATTAGTGCTTTCATTGATTTGGAAGATGGGAATGATACCGGTGACATTGTATAATAATTACAATGACTTATTTATTTGGCATAATATAGCTACAATTTAATTTAGAATGTCATTCTTGATTACCCGAGTAATTACATTTAAATTCCCTGTGCTACATTTAGTTGCACAAGAAAATTACATAGTTTGATGTTTTTTTTTATTTCAAAAAAATTCTGAATTAACTTTCTCATATAAATATGTAAATATGGTGTAATTGCTAATGACTTTTTAAATTCTTTCTTTTTCATTTTTAGTATTTCTTATAGACACATTTTTTTGTTATTAGTTTGATGTTCTTTTATTTTAAATTAACACTAAATTAAATAATTTCATATAAACATATAAATAGGTTGTAATGTGTGACAAAAATATGTGTATATAAGAAATATAAAAATGAAATAAAGAAAGAATTTAAAAAGTCATTCGCAACCAATGTTTTAAAAGGCGTTTCCGGAGCGAGCTCCGGGGCGAAGCGCACCAAAAATGCTCTGGGGCGATGGTGTGGGGCGAAAGTCTCAAGAGGCGTAAGCCCAACAATTCGGAGCGTACGCCCGGGCGTTCGGGGCACATTTTTAGTGAGGTATAAGCCTTAAAGATTTTTTCAAATTAAAATAAAATTTGTTGAATAAGTCCTTCATATAAGAAAGAATTACAAGAAAATACACATGACTTCACACTTTAACAAAAAATGGCTCATGTTTTTAAGGTTTACCCATCCAAGCCCATATTGTATATATTTTGAAAGGGCTAGCAAATTCAAAAAATGTGTTCTTACAACCATTGCTTCTAAAAGCTATGGAATTAAATTTGTGTTCTTACAACATTGCTTTCCCTCTCTTCTTCTCATATCCTCGACATATGCTTCAAGGGACTGTATATTTTCTGTTTCGCCTCTTGTGTCACCTGGTTTCAATGTAAGAAAATTGAAGAGTAGAAGTCCACCATTGAAGACCATTCAAAGCTTTGCTTTCGAAAATGTTTTTTTTTATTTTGTTAGGTTTTTGGATTGAGTGTTGTTCTAATTGATTGAAAATATCAAAAGAAGTTCAAAATTTAAATTTGAAGTGATTTGGAGTAGATTTGAGCAAGATTTGAATTAAATTTCAGAGAAGACGTAAGGAAGAAGACGAAGTCAGTTTTTTGTATAATCTTGTATAATAGTGTATATGAGTATATAGACACATCTTATACATCATTATACACTTTTATACACATTTATACAAGCTTCTGTAGACGAACTTCTTCCACGATTTTAAGTTGCAATCTTGTTCAAAACCAGTCCAAATCTCCATGAAATGACTTCAAATTTTATATACAACCTCCTTATACTATTTCTAACAAGTCTAAATAACACCCACTCCAAATTTTTCTCAAAATCAAATTCGAAATTTAAACCCACATGTTTAAACTTGTTAAAAATCTAGTTTTCACCACCCAAATGAATTTTGTTTGTTGAACTAATATTTGAGTCACAATTACTGATTCGAATATTAACTTAAATGCTTGAGGAATCCTTTTTAAAAATTAAATAGTAGTTTTGAGAACCTATTGGAGTTGGATGTTGAGTTTTAGCCTATTATTTTTGGGCTAGTTGATTGTAAATTGAAATATGAGCTATAAAATTGAAAAGTATGAATCCGAGTTGTTCTAATGTGAAATTTTCCCATCATATAACACCCGAATTCTCAAAATTCAGCTTGGTAATTACTCATAAGTTTTAAAAAGGAACTGAAATGTATTAAATTTAAAAGTTAAGATCTTTTTTATTGATTGAAGCCTCAATTCATGGTATTTTCCAATTCTTTATTTTGTCCGCTAGTCTGTTAATATCTCTCAAAAGCAATGACTATTCAATTTCTTTTTACAAATACAAAAAGAACTTCATTCTCCTTCATAGCAGCAAGAAAATTCAAATTACAGGTTAGTCATCTATTTTGTTTCTTCATTTAGAAAGCTTTATTCTTTTCGACTCAAATTACTTGAGCTTCTAAGTAGCGTATAATAGATTGTTTTGACTTGTTTTTTATGGGGATAAAGCGTGCGCGCGCGCGCGCACACACACATATATATATATATGACATATTTATAGTTTTCTTTATTTTTTATACAATTTTACCTGTTTATAAATATTTACTTAATTATATTATTTTATAAAATATTAAAAATTAAATATAGATGGGGCTTACGCGACCTCGGGACTTACGCCTCGCTAAGGCATAATGCCTCCGATTCTTTGCCGCGCAATTACATAGCTAAATTACCACCAATCCTCCATCCATCCCCCAATTGGAGACGGTCAAGTTGTGTAATTTTTTAATTTAAAGTACTCGCTTATATACTGCTCGAGCACTTCTGCCTTGCGTTTTACACATTTCTGGTAGTCATGCGAAAGAATCCCGATTTCTCGGTTCCGTACACACACACACATAGTGAGATCATCTTATATGACTTTGCGATCTCCTCCTCTTCTTCTTCTTCTTCTTCTTCTTCTTCTTCTTCTTCTTCAATTCTCTCTCTAGTGTGAATAATTCTCGAAGCTTCGATTTCAATTTCTCTGAATGTGTGATTATCATTATCTAACTAAATGGCGCGCCATTGTCGTTTACCTTCAGTGTTTCTCTTAATCTTCGTGCTCTCCTTACATAAAAACGGCGTCGTTCACTGTAAAACCCTCAAGCGTGACGGTAATTCGCGTTGACACCCTCATCTCGCCTCATTTACTTTTTCATTTTTTTGTTAGCTTCTGTAATTATGATTCCGTCTATTGAGATTTTATGCTGCTTTTTACGTATTAGTTGATCAAGTTTTCAAATTTACTTTATTAAGTAGTTTCTAGGTTTAGCATTTAGACTATAGCTATTGTTACAGGATTTAAGTTATATAAACTGACATATAATAATTTTATATTCGGTAATTTAAATTATTATAGTAAGTTACTTACCATTATTCAAAATAAGATTACCTGCAATTATCTTTTAAGTGACCTGACTTTGTAAATATTTTTTATATTGTCAGTTCATAGAACTTAAATTCTTGTTATAATGTCGAATCACGGTGCTATTTTGCTAGTAGTAGTGTCCATATTTATATTGTACTCCTTTTCCATTTTACCATGGCATTTCAGATTATCAAAAGTTATATGAAGTATTTGACTTGACACTGTTGTTAAGATATTAATTTATGACTTTTACTTTATACTACTAATAGTAGTAAAAAGTTAAAGGAATGGTCGAAAAGTTAGTTCGATGCGAAGAGAGCATTCCATTAAAGCTTGTAATTTGAATAATTTTATGAATTTGAAATCTTAAAAGTTAACATCTTGGGAATGCCATATAAATTGGGAGAGGGAGGGGGGAGAGAGTATGAATTACTCCATCCATTTCAATTTACACGACGTAGTTTGACTACTCGGTATAGAGTTTAAGAAAGCGAATATAACTTGTGGTCTTAAACATGTCATGACATTTATGTGGCTATAAAAGTTCCTCATTAAATGTAAAACGAAAAATTTAAAGTTAAACTGTTTACAAATGTATAAATATGTTATGTAAATTAGAACGAATGTATTACTTAAATTTAGTACTTCTGACGTAAACTTTGTTTATACGGAGTAACTTTTTCCGCGAGGAAGTGAAATTACTCAATGTTTTTGTTCAAGCATGTTAAATTTAACAATTTGATCCATGCCATTCACTTCATTTGTGAAAAGAAAAGTTGGTTCATGTAAAATCTAAAAGTATGTTTCTTTTTTATGATTGTAGTGAAAGCTTTGAATGATATTTAGTCATCTCTTGGATGGAGAGTAGTGTATGCATGGGTTGGTGATGATCCCTGTGGAGATGGTGATTTACCCCCATGGTCTGGTGTTACATTTATCACACAGCGTAATAGTTACTGAACTGTAAGTGTTGCCTCTTTGTTTCTAAATAGTCATTCTCTTGCTTTTGTATATAATATCTGCCAATCATTCTCTATTTTATGTTCGAACAACCTGTACTATAATATATATATCTATCTAATAATTGTCATTTTCAAAATTCCAATATCACTATCGCATCAGCTTCTCACAATTTTGTAGTTTTAAACTTGCATGCAGTTTATGCTGTTTCCATGTTCGACTATTTCCTACTGCAGTGACTAATCTGTTGGATCTTACTCGGCTGTAAGATGCTTCTTCGCTCTATACCAGAATTTAATTCCTGATGAGCTTTAGCCATTTCTTTTCTTAAACTAGCTTTTTATCTGATTCAAACAGATAAACTTGCTTTAATTTTCCAATCTGTATGTGATTGTGTATATATATGCTCTCCAGTCGTTTGTACTTGTTAATCCAATAAAAATAATTATCAAGTGCTTTGTTATGTTCTTTTAAGGGAATTAGCATTTGCATTGTTCTATCATTTCACTCTTCGTTTAGAGATTCATAATGTGTTTTATCCTTTTATATGGCAGGGATCTGCATAACAACACGTACGCTGACTGGTCCACTTCCTCCTCAAATTGGCCGTTTGAAGCGTCTGAAAATGTTCATGTAATGTCTCTCTAATTTGTAGCTCTTTTGCATCATAACTATATATGTCTAGACTCTATGCCGTGTTATTGAAATTTGGATCAACATCATACAAACTGACCACATTCATAGCAATTTTGCGCTGCCAAGAAGTGAAAACTCAACCTGATCAAACGTAATCCTTATCAGATACTTGCGCTTGGGGCAATGACCTCAACTAGTGAAGTTTTTCTATTTGAGGCGCGTCTTTTGGTGGTCAAAATCATATGTACTTTGATAATTGAGGAGACATATAATCGTTAACGTGAAAACGAAAAAGTATCTTTTCTTCTATTATCACTGTTTCGGTTTGATTCGTAAAATTCATTGATTCTGTTTCAAAGTGAATAGTGATTTTTACAATGATTTGTATTTATTTAAAATCGATGTTGTGTTTATTTCAATTTATTTTGTAAAATCTAAATTTTACAAACTCATGATTTGTACTATCAGTCCTTGGAAAATGTATTAAAGTTAAGTTATTTTGTCATTTATTTGTCAAAAAATATCTCATTAAATTGGATAGTTGTTAATTGGTTTAGTTAATGAGTTGGGTTAAGTGTCATCACGACTAGTTGGATTTTGAGTCGTGACAAGGAATTAGGGGTTGGGTTAAAAGATGGTTGGATTTTATCGGGTTGGGCATGATTAATTATCCATAATCAGGGTTAAAAGAAATATAGGGTCAAGTAAAGAAGAACCAGTAATATAAAGACATGTGCCAAATGTGAGGTTGAAAAATTAATTTTCATTATTTAAAAACTAGAAAATTGGACTGTTAGTGAACAATGGCATAAATAGGCCAAAAGTATAACGTTAGTGGCATGGATAGGCCGACCTTTTAACGGATGGCATAGATAAGCCATTTCCGTTAGTTGAGTGACAATTTTAGGCCTTTTCCATTTTTTTATATTAAAACCAAATAACTAAATCTTTTAATTAATTAATTAGCAAGAGAATCAATTCAATTATTTGTACAATTCATCATATGAGTAAAATTCTTATTCAAGTAAAAAAGATCTTAGGGTATATAAATTAATTCCATAAAAAGAGCATTAGAACACAAACTAAAAAGATTAGCATATTATTAAGAATCAAAATGTTATACAAATGTATGAGGAAGTACAATAAAAGCCAAATACTAAATAAGAACAAGCTTTCAAGACTATATTATAAAGAGTCTACTCTGGTATAACGAGATTATTCTTTGTAGATGCCTCTGGCGGAATCGAAATAATATTTTTATGTCATGCATTAGTTGCAAATATTATATCAAGAGACATGACACTGTTAGCTAGGAATTTTTACATTCTTATGTCATATAGTAAACTATATTACCCTCCATGCTTAACCTTTGATATAATTACCTTCTATATACTTAATTACCATTTATATACATTTGAGAGGTTTTACCGCTATTAATTACACTCCTAATTTAACTCTACCGTATATTCCCACTCCCCTCACGTTTCTCTCTCCAAATCCCACACCGTCACCCACGTATCACCCCACACCCCACGATTTCCTCTTCANAAAATTTTTCCCCCCCCCCCCCCCCCGATTAACGCTTATTCTCAAGTTCTGTCTTCAACAACCAGTCAAAATTTTGACTATTCTTCAAAGTTCATACACCCATTAACGACCAGCTTCAAAGATTCTCAATGAAGAAGAACAGAACTTCAAAGAACAGCCCTAAAAAAGCTAACTTCAAAGATTCTCAATGAAGAAGAACAGAACTTCAAAGAACAGCCCTAAAAAAACAGATATTCCTTCTTTCGATTTGGGTGTATTATCACCACATTCACCGAAAAAGCATGAAAAATCTGCTCATGCAAGTTAAGAGAAGAATCGTAGTCTTTCCCCTCGTCAAGCTAGGGCAGAAGCTAGAACTAAACAAAAACATGATTTTGATGCTGGTGAATCTTCGAGGCAAATCAATTCAGCGAAAAGGAAAGAAAAAGAAATAAAGTTTGATGATGATTTTGTAGAAGATGTACCTGTCACTAAACTTGCAAAGAAATCTAAAGTGTCTCTCACTGCAAAAACTCCAAAAAAGAAGAAAACTCCAAAAAAAGCTCTTACTGTAAATATCCTAAGAATGTTCAACATCAGTCATTGGTGAAGGTAAGAATTTAGTAATTTCTACACTAGGTATTTCATTTGTTTTAATTCTTAAAAATTTTCATAATATGTGGTTTTTTCTGTTTTGTAGATTATTTGTCTACATTTTGAAGATTAGTTGTAGTTCTATGAATTTATTTAAAATTGTAGATATATTGTAAACAATTGTAGTTATATTATTTTTTATTTTTAAATGTATTATGTATTTGTAGATATTCTGTATTACAAATGTAGATATATTTTTTTTTTTAGATTGAAGCACTGTATTAATAAGAGATTATTTATATTTTGTGCAGAATGGACATTTTTTTGCACCTCATAATATTGATTATGGGGTCCTAAGGTTTCAGACATTATGTGACCTTAGTGTTCCTAGCCAAATTAAAGAGTTATTGTCTCCAGTATAAAGCTATTCAAGAAGACATGCTTTGGTTATTTACTATCATTTCCCAATTTATCTATGCCAAACCAAGTTATTCATCTTCTTATGAAGTATGAATTGAATGCATCCGATGCTTCCTATTTTTCTACTGAGTTAAAGGGTCAGAGGTTAAATTTTGGATTGAGAGAGTTTGCGTTAATAACTGGTCTTAGATGTTATACCGAGGTGACAGACTTTGGTTACTTCAGACAAAGATCATATTGGGTTAGTAGATCATTATAGGTTTTATTTGGTGGATTCCGGACAGTGTGTGTCATACGCATAGGGTATTCAGTCTTACAGACAGTTGACTGAATCAGTTAGGTACATGCTAAATCCTTTTGTTCATTCTTATCTCATTTGAGGATTCCCACTAGCCTTGCAAGTATGGTTGTATGAGTTTTTCTCCACCGCCAATACTGATATAACTATAAGAGTTGCTAATTCAATCTCACGCATACTTAACTGGTCAGCTATCAAGGACAAGGTATGGTTAGCTTCAATTGAAGAGAAAATGGTCAAACCTGAATGGATCAAGGTAAATGGTTCTTATTAATGTTCTATACAATTTAATACAAACTATCTATAATTTGTATACATATTCTTCCCTAATCAAGATAATTTATTTTTTTCTCTCATTCAGTTCACCAACATAACTGAATCACCTGAAGAGCCTTCTGTGATGTCTTTGCCTGAAAAAGTTGAGTACATAATTGAAGAAGTTGAACATATTTCTGAGGATCCGAAAGTTGTTGCTCCTCCAATGGAACCCCAAGAATCAATTGGAAAAGAGGACAATAAGTCTATTCTTAAACAAATTAGAAAATTAAAAAGAGGTCTTGAGAAGGTAACATGTATATATAATATTACATATGTTCTTTAATGTATGCTAAGCCATATGTTGAAGTTAACTCTCTATATTTTTAATATGTAGGTTGAGTTAGAGCTTGCATCTTTTAGGGAAGATGTCTTTGAAGAAATAGGTAGCCTTCGAGTGCTACTAAATGAGTCAGTCAAGGCTGTTTTGCAGGTGATAAACAATCGAAATGATAATGTTGATGCAAAGGTAATATTTGAAATTTATTCATTTAACAAAACTATTTATGTCACCAATAAAATATATATCCTAACTAATATAAAACTTCAGTTTGCTGGGAGTTCAACCAAAAACTCTAACCAACCAAAAGACAAGAACAATCAACAATTTCAGTTCAATAGCGGAGAACCAGCGCCATGCCAGCAACAACAAAACATGTATATACAAAATACCTCCACTTTATATACAAATTATCTACAAGTTTTCTTCAACATATCTACAAAATTTCTTCAAAATATATACAATTTATTTACGTTATATCTACAATAATACAATATATTTACACATATCTATTTATGTAGATCTCTATAATACAGCTACATATCTCCTAAAACTGTCAAGCCACTACTATCCATTATAATTCAAAATCTTTAATGAAAAAACAGACCATGTGAATGAGCTGGAAATTAATGAGAATCTTCCAGCACGTGTTGATTTATTTTCCCATTTTGAAGGTGCAGTTGATGAAGAAAATGCATGTATGAAATTGTATTCAGAGATTTTGCTTTCTGTTTCAATTTTTTTTACCATTCTATTAAGCTAGATATACAAAATGTAACAGTTAGGGAAGATATGCATGCACACTCCAATTCACGGAGTCATAGTAACAGTTCAAAGAGAACAGCAGATTGAGGAAGATGTCAATGTAGGTGAAGAAGCAGAGTATGTGAATGTAGGTGAGTCAGAAGACTCCAGAGGTGGGAAGAAGGATGTTACACTTGATGATTTTGAGCTGATTGATAACTTCTCCCAGTTGGTTAAGTTCGGAGAGCTTAACCAAGATGAAACAACACCTGTGCATCAAGGTAGAACAAGGCAGTCTGGAAAGCATGCCCGATCACCATTTCTCCATTTATACAGTTCTAGTGGCAGCACCTCAGTTGGACCTCAAATTTTTCACCTGAAGCACCCATTTACTAGTGTTATTGGTCAAGATGTTGATCCTGAGTTGTTGGATCAATTCAACAAGTGGTTATACCAAGTTACCGACATAGGTTCAAAGATGTTAGTTTACACGATTTGACACTTTGATTCCAGTATTCATCTTTTACCAATCCACTTCATTCAACAATTTTATTTTAATTTCTATTTGTTTAAATAGGAGGAAGGCTCAATATTCTATAAAGGATAACCAAATTAAGCCATGATTTGATCTTGGAGTGGAAAAAGTTGACTAGAAGGAGTAGTTCTATACTTTGGCACACCCCGGACAAGTCCTCAACGACTCGGTAAACTCTTACTCAGAATATGTAGTTATTTTGTTGATTTTTTTTTTGTATCTACAACACTGTTATAGTACCATCTCCAGTATATGTAGTTACTGGGCAGATATATTGGAGATATTCTGTATAAATGCTTAGTAACAATCTGAATTGTAGGTATTTTGTAGATGTTTTGTAGATAATGTTAATGAATGTATAATAACACACATAATTGTACATATTTTGTATATATATTGTAGATACTTTGTAATCATGATGAAACACAGATGAAATTGTTGTTTTTCTGTGGATATTGTGTAATTTTGTAGTTATTTTGTAGATTTTTTATAGATAATTGTAATAATCAATAGAATAAATGCAATCTGTTTTGTTGCAGCACATTGATGTTATAATGTATTATTTGAGGAAAAGAGGAAAGTATGACCCCCACAACAAAATAAGGTTTACTACCACTGATTGCATGTTCAAGACTAGCATTGAACAAATTCATGATAAGTTCCACAATTCTCCTCAAGAGAAGAAGTTTGCTATTGTCAAACCCCAGGACGTCGTAGCAGAATACATATTGGGGTACAGATTACTCGCAAATATTGCATAGGATCAAGTTGATTATGTGATCATGCCCGTCAACATTGTAAAAATATTCCACTGGGTTTTGGTTGTTTTTGACATTGCAGATAGGGTACTTTATACGTATGATTCTATGGTCTCTTCAAGCAATCACCCTATTGTTGAATCTTGTGTCGACAAGTTTTCTGTTATTATCCCTCTGTACTTGTCATGCACCGATTTTTATGGCAAACGTAAAGACATCAACTTCAAGAATACAAAGGCATAAATTGAGAAAGTTGTTACCGACCCTCTTGACATTCAGTGGATAGTTGGAGAGATACCACAACAAAAAGAAGGATCACTGTAACAAAAATCTTCTTTCTTTCTATCTATTTAACAATTTTTTTTGTTCATTGTTTGGTAAATATTGATATTTTTTTTATTTTTGCAGCGACTGTGGTGTCTATGTTGCTGCCTTTGGAGAGTATGCCAGCATTGGAAATCTATCAGTTCATGTGGAAGACCTTTCTGATATTGATCAACATCGTAGATGCTATGGAGCGCTATTATGGGAGTACGCTAGAAAGAAGCAAGAGAATGGTGCAATTAGTGAAAATGAGGTGACATGCAGATTGGAAAGGAGAAAAGGTGCATCGGTTGTGAATGAGAAAACACGAGTCCTGAGGAAGAAGAATTAGTTGCAATATTTTGTCTGAAACGTTTAGTAAAATTGTTTAGTTGCTGCTAGTTTTGTAGAAAGATGGTAGACAAGTTTATGAACAATATTGTTGTGTTTTAATTGTGGCAGACTTGCGCTACAATTATTTTAGCCTTTGGTTTTTTTTCTTATCCAGTGTAGTAGTTCAAATGGAAATATTCTGTTGATTTTATATTCACTTGTTGAATGTAAACAATACTTGATCTACATTATTTAGCATATAAATCATTTCTAACTGAATTATTATCTAGTTATTCTGTCAACTCTAGATTATGTAGTTATTGTGTAGTTTATTGTAGTTTTTTTGTAGATAAATTATAAAAATCATTAACAATACATTCTGTTGATTTTTTATTCACTTGTTGAATGTAAACAATACTTGATCTACATTATTTTAGCATATAAATTCTTTCCAACTGAATTATAATCTGGTTATTCTGCCAACTCCCGATTATATATTTATTTTGTAGTTTTTTGTAGATAAATTGTAAAAAATCATTAACAACTATGTAAAGGATGCTAAAGATAGTAAAGAAGTTATAGGTTATATATATAGAAATCATTGATAAACTAATCAAGCTATAAAAGTATTAAGTCAATACAAAAAAATGATTAAACAAAAAAATTCAAAGTAACTACATTAAGAGTTGAAAACACCTCAACTATTATACATCAAAAGTCTATTCTCCTGAACTCATCAACAATTTTTATGAAAAATTCTATTTACTACATAAAATTTTATTTCTTTTTGGGAGAATTCTTGCAAGATCTTTTGTTATGCCCTTCTACTCCGCGTTACCACATGAAACCTTGTACTTCTTTGAATTTACTTCATCATATGTTTTGTATATTTGTTTTTTAGGTTTTCCTGGCTGTCTTTTCCCACCTGAAGGTGGATTTACAACTTCTTTAGTTATATGTTGTGACACATTCCATTTGCTTTTATCAGGCAGGGGATTTACTGGTATTTTATAAGTACGCAATAGGCTCTCCCTTGTGTAATAAGGCGAGCAATAGTTTTCATAAAACTCATTTATGTGCCTTAAAGCAGCCAAAGCATGCGCACAAGGAAGTTCATCAAACTAGAATTGCCCACAACTAAATCTCTTGTTTTTAAGACAAACAATATAGCGCTTCACACCATCTATCACTCTTTGCATATGATCTGTTGAAGCCCTCACATACAATTATATTACAAATAGAAAATAAATCATCTACAATTAGAATACAATATATCTACAAATTATCTACATTGTATTTTAATATTTTATTTTGATGCAATAAATTATCAGATCTTACTCTAAGCTTCTGTGACAATGTTATGTTGTACTCCAATTCTTTGTTGAATTTTTTTCCAAGGTATGTGAAGGTACCCTTTGCTTTCAATAACTTTTCATTAGTCCAACGTTCAAGAAGAGTCCTCATATACTCTAATAATCGACAGCTCTCTTGCATCTTTTGTTACCACATTCAACGACTCTGTAATGTTTGATGTCATAGTCTAAGTTCTGTTTACCGTATCATGTACTCGAGACCATCTATGATAGCCAATATCATATAAGTATGCTTTAACACGCGGGTCAATCTCTTCAATCTTTGACATCCTTTCATTAAATTCATCAAGCGTGTATGATTGTGTCGTGGCAAAGTACAATTCGCTTAACTTTAGATGACCGTTCTTGAACTTTGCCCTTATATTTGTCCAAATATGCCACATGCAAGAATAATGTGGCATGCCGGGATAAACAATAGATGTTGCCTTCAAGATACTCTCATTCTGATCCGAAACAACATACATATTTGGTTTTTCACCATATGACTGTTTGAATTGCTCAAAAATCCACTTCCATGATGCGTCATTTTCCGAATCAACAACATCATATGCCAATGGTAATGTGGTACCTACATTATGTGGCAAAAAACAGTTAACAGGCTGCATGAAAAAATGTAGAGGAAGACATATACATACAAACTACAATATATCTACATAATATCTACAACTTATCTACAAAAAATAGAATAACTAGATAATATATCTATAAAAAATCTACATTTTACCTGCTGCATCCATTGTACTAGATGTTAGAATTATTCCCCTGTATGCTGACTTTAAGAAGGTCCCATCAACTACTACAACTGGCCTACAATATTCCCAACCACTGATTGACGTACAAATCGCAACAAATGCATACAAGAATCAGTCATCGCCGTTCTTCTTCAATTTAACTACAGACCCCGGATAAGTCTTCTCTAGAATATACAAATAACTAGGCAATTTGCTGTAGGAGTCAGCATGATGACATATCAACAACTTCAAAGCCTTTTCCTTTGCTCTCCAAGCTTGCATGTATGTTAATTTCACGCCGTGTTCAGACAACATATCAGTTTGTATGTCTTTTGGTGTGTAAATTGTCTTAGGATCAACATATTTTGGAATAACCATGCAACTAACTACCATGACAGTAGGTTTGCGTTGTATGAATGTATTGTCCATCAAAGATCGTGTGTGCAAGCTGTTGAATTTTCAAATCTTGAACATTGAAGAATCATTTATGCTAGTTGCCTTGAAGTGCCATGTACAATTTTCACTAACACATATAAGCCAGTAGATACAAAATAAAAACAATTTAAAAATTGGTACAAAAATATAGATTAAAAAAAAAAATTGTTGTATCATAAAAGATTATATTAAAAAATTTATATACAAAATAACTACAAAATATCTACAATATTGATAAACATTGTCATAAGAAAATACTGAAGAAGTAAAAATCTACAAATAAACTACAAAAATAAAATAAAACTGATTTTCGACCATTCATATGTTCATACCTTCTGGCACTAGATCTTTTCACCCTAAACTGGAACTTGTGCATGACAGAATAGTGCTTCATTGTACTTGAAATTGTTTGCTTGTCTTGGTATACTTGCCCTACTTCAATAAAACTTGGTGTACTTTCTGTTATTATTATACTTTCATATTCCTCTATCGCCGGAGATGTTGGCATATCAATTAACTTTAGTGTTTCTGATGAACCTGCTAGAAAATAAAGCTAAATACTGTTATGAATATTTTTTGTAGATATTTTGTAGATAATTTGTAGAAATATTGAAATCCTGTATTTCATATTGAGATTCAAATGATATGTAGTTTTATTATAGAATATTTGTAGAAATATTGAAATCCTGTATTTCATATTGAGATTCAAATGATATGTAGTTTTATTATAGAATATTTGTAGAAATATTATAGATATTTTTGAAAATCAATACTGATATATATAGAGACTTTAACATGTAGTTTATTTTGTAGACATATTGTAGATAAATTGTAGGACGGTGATATACAACCAAAATTTGATCCCCATATAACAGCACAAAATGCAATTGTGTTTGCATTGGTGATACTCAATTCTAAATTGAAATCACGAACTGTTATACATAGCGAATATGATCCTAAGCTTTTGTTTTCCTTTTTCGTCTCCATGTATACATGAACACCCATATCGTTCCTAATTTCCATTGGAGGACAATGCTCATTGACAATGTATTTGATTTCTACTATTTTTTGAATGTATAGATCATTACATGCTCTGCTATTGTAGAATTCAATAGGCTATAACTCGCATCCTCACCGACTACAATTTCATCGACCTGAAATTCCCTATATCTCCCATAGCTATCCCAATTCCCATTCAATTGAAGCATAATTGGGATTTTCGATATAATTGCGTTTTGTTACAGAAGAATTGTAGCTAATTTAGCCGCTTTTGATTTGTGAAATCAGAAAAAATGGCGAAACAGTCGTAAAATTTGAAGAGAAACGGCCGAAAATCAAAGCAGCGTGATTTGCGTTTGAAAAAATCTAGAAGAATCCTTAATACCCCAACATTTGCGCGCCTATATAAGGAAGTGTACGGCTAACAGGATTCTGTTTTTAATGAATTGTTTATATTTTATAGAAATTCTGTTAGCATGGCGGTAAATTTGCAAACAATGAACATTTTTCGTAATATAGTTTCCTATATGGTATAAGAACGAAAATTTCCCTTAGCAATAATAGTAAGTGGTATACCAACAACGATTTTATTGTGAGATCACCCACTTTAGATTTTATATACCTCTTCAAACAACTTAAATAACAATCACAAATATATTAAAGCAGAGCAATTGTGCTAAATTTATATGGAAATCAAAATTGACAATATGGGATGAAGTACCTATGGAGTGTTAAATGATTGAAATAATTGTCCGGAGTTCTAGAGTATATTGCATATAAATGAACCGTTTGGTGAAAAATTAATGGTTTGGGAGGTGATTTATGTCAAGTACTACAAGTAGTTCCAAAATCGACAAAAACAGAGATTGTAAAAGCTAGCTTGCCAAAGTTATACTTCTGGCCTCGAGCGAAAAAGATTCAACTGACAATAAATATAAAGTTAGAACAGATCCAGTATTCAGTGTCGCTTCTTGCTTCGTGTCGGAAACGAAGAAGAGCATCCAAAAAATGATGATTTGGTTCTTCCTGGACACTTGTTTATCAATCCCAATAGTAATAATAGTGCATTTAATAAGAGAAATATCTCTATCATTAGATTATAACGCAATTTGTGCAGATAGCATGATAGAATTAAAATATCTTAGCTAGCATAAATGAATATGTTGATCAACTTAATAAAAAGTTGATTGCATAATTTTATAGTAAAGAAAATATTTTTCAATTTTTGACTCATCAGGAAATGATACCAATAATTACTACCAAGAAGAATACTTAAATACTATAATACCGAATGACCTTTTACCGTACATGTTTGTTGTCAAGTTTCTTATTTCTTACATATGTTAGTATCACTGTATATATAATAGTCTAAGTTAAAATTGATCTTCCATTTTATATAGGTTAATTTTGAAGAAAAATATGTCTGTCATGCTACTGAAAACTTAGATAAGCTGAATAGCTTATGTAATAGCACACATATGGTATATAGAAGTTTTGACAATAACGTTATACATGCAAAAATTACAATATTGGTTAATGTGCTTCTAAGTATATTCGTATCCCTAAATTTTCCTCTTCCGAAATTAAGGAATATCCTTTTAAATTTGAGTGAAAATAATTTTTAGTATGTTTGTGTTTTGCAAATATAATAAATAAAGTAAACAGACATGCATCCTAAATATTGGACTATATTTACCGCAATATGTTTTCTTGTACGAGCAACTGTATGTTGCACTTTCAAGAGGGATATCAAGATCGACAACAAGAGTTCTGGTTAAGGCAGAGCAACAAACGAAAGAGGAGAAAATATACACAAAAAAATATTGTCCACAAAAAAGTGTTCGTTAAGATACCATCACAATAAATACTTTTAAACTATAATATATAATTATATAACTAACATGACAAAATTGATCATTTGTGTAAGTTTTGATGACGTCATTTTATTTAAATTCATGTACTATTCTAATGTAATAATATTTTTCGGCATTTAGATGATTGTTGTATTATTATACATAATTTTTTTCTCATTAATTAAATTTTATTGTTCCTCCATATAAATAATTGTTTAAATCATCACGTGCCATTATTAACGTGTAACACACGTTCATAGATACTAATACTATATTAAAAGCATGAAGACTCTTAGCGAAATGTTGTTTGCCTTTTTTACCCTTTAAAAATGTATTTTATATTGGATAAAATATAATTGCTTATCTTCCTAATATTTAAGACTTCTTAATCAACTAAAATTTTATTTATTATATCTTTCCTTATTTGATTTATGTACAATTAATGAATGTTCAAGCTAAGTTATTTTGGCCAAACAAATTAAAACACTCTTAGTGGAAAGGAAAATTGATAATGTATCCTAAATATTAGCAAAAATATAGTTATAGTTGTGTCACAATTAAATTAAATAATTTATATAATTTAAAATTTTAATTAATTTTAAAGTTATTTTCTACATAATTCAAATAAGGAAAGATATAATAAATAAAATTTTAGTTGATTTAGAAGTCCTGAATATTTGGAAGATAAGCAAATTACTATTTTATCCAATACAAAAAATATTTTAAAGGATAAAAAGGCATAATATTATATAAATATTATACAAATTGATAAAGAGAATCTGTACTATCTTAAAAGCATGAAATCTCAACAAATAATTAAGCCTTTGAATTAATAAATTAGTAAAAATGTTCAATTCAATATTTTTCAATATCATTATGTAAGTAAGATTATTTGTCAAGTTGATAAAACTTTTAAGTTATATAAATTTATCTTTACTAGAAAAGCATTGGCCGTGAAAGAAATAAGAAAATAGAGCAAATACTGTTAAAAATTGGATTGCTAAACATGCTAAGTCGAAGCATTAAAGATGTAACATAAGACAAAAGGTATTCAAAGTTATCATTTTTCTTTCTTTGTATATTCATTCCGATAAATGATAATTCCCTATATTTTTTAATATAGTATTGTATATTTTTGTAATTCAATATTAGTTGCTTAAAACTTTTATTGTTATTTATTAATATTTTTGTCTGAGGAGTTCTACCTCATCACTCACAAATTTCTAAAATACCAAATATTCAAATTCTTCAATTTGTTTTGTTATCATTGAATAATTGTGGTAAAAGTATCTTTTGTATTATTTGTTTATAGTGTTTGGTAACAAAGACAACAACAATTTTCATTAGATATTTCACGTCTCATTAATCATAATAAGGGCATATAAAAAATTACGTGGAGTAGGATTTCTTTGTTTTATTGAGCTAGCTTAGTGAGACTAATATTCGTTACTTTAGGAACTTACATTTTTTTCTTTAATACTTGTTCAATAACAAAAAACACATCATTTAATAATATTTATGTAACTTTTAAAATTTGTATATTCATTGACACGTGCTTTACCTTAAGACTAGTCTATATCTATACTATATTAAAAACACGAAAAGTCGTTCGTCTTGTTTACCCTTTTAAAATAGAGTTCACACCAGACAAAATAGTTATTTGATTATTCTCCTAACTAATATTTAGGAGTTTAAATTAAACCAAATTTGTTACTTATTAAATCTTTCCTTATTTGAATCAAGTAAGAAGTCCTTATAATTAGGACTTTAAATCATTAAAGTTTTACCGTATATAAGTTTTACAATTAAAGTATGATTAAATTATAGGAAATCTTTATGCCTAATACATTCCTTATTTGAATTGGTAAAATAACTAATCTTTTACTCCAAAAATATAGTTAGGTAGACATATAATTCGTTTTATTATAATTATGAGTATGTTTACCTAGACATTTATAAAGCTTAAAAGTACAAACAAAGCCAAAAAAATTATTGATTGGAAACAACGAGGATTTTAGATTTGAAAGTATTAATTAGTGTAGTTTCGAAGAATTAATTTTGAAAATTACCTACAGAGTTATTTTTTAAATGTTAATTTTGAAGATAAATAATCTGAAAGTATAAGGTAAATATAAACTTCTGGAAATAAACTTAACTAAAAAATAAAATATTTAAGTACCTAACAACCTAAAAATATAGTTGTCACAAAGTTGGAGATGGTCAACATCTTCACTTTTGTAGTTTTAAGAAACTAAACTATTCCTTCAACAAATGATTCAGTGTTAATAAATTATACTAACATTTACAATTTTATGTAATATTTAAAATTTTGAATCCAACTAATTAAATATTTTCAACGTAATTTTGATGGAATATGATTTAAGGATCAATGTTCGCACTAAAATTTTTCCGATAGACGAGTCTAATCTATCTATCTATCTACATTGACACAATATATCATGAAAATATGAAATATTAATTAAAATGTTGATCAACTTTTATCCTTCATAAGTGTCGTTCACGCTGAATAAAAATCGTAAGTATAATTAATAATCTATTTTTAGTAGAACTATATTTAAGATTTTAAGGACTTCATTAAGGTAGAGCTTCTTTCTTTATTGAGTTAATTAAATAGGATCGACATTAATCCTCATTTTCATGATTTTACGCTTTCTTCTTTTAACTTTATTACATAACTCAAACATAATTTTTAAAATAGTATTTATATGACTTTTTAAAATTTTTTAATACTTATTGAGACAAGGTACATGCGCAAAGCGCGTACTCTAAGATTAGTTATATTAAAAGTAGGAAGACCTTAACTGAAAAGTTAAATTATATAATTACCCTTATAACTAAATTAAATATTCTACTTATGAAAATAAAAAATGTTAAATAAAATACTAAATTTATTTGAAGAGGTGTAACTTTTCACATTAGTATCAGTTACTAATGTGTCAAAGGAGGGATCCACTGCTGCCTTTATTGAGCCTGAAGGAGGGAAAGAGACGATTGTTTAACTTATATTCATCCCTATATGTGTAAAACAAATTATATTGTGGCAAACTCTTTCTATGTGGATTATATTTCTGTCAAAATGTAAAAATTGTTTAAAACGTTGACCGCTTGCAAAAGGAACAAAAACGAAAGGCAACAATCTTTGACAATATGCAAATCTCTTGGGTGACACTCAATAAAAAACGGGTTCTTTTTTCTAAATTTTACTTTATTATTTACTTAAAAATTCCTAACCTTTGTGGCTTTTGTGATTTTATTTTATTTTTGTAAATATTAGGATAAATGACATGCTTATGATGATAATGTATGCTAAATTTACATTTTTGATATTGTAGACATAAAATTTTTATAAAATTAAATTCGTAAAATAATTTGGATTATATTTTAAATTCAAGATATATTAGTTCAAATAAATCTATTGGGCTAATATAATTGGATTAGTTATATAAGTCCAATCTATATGGATTAAATAAATAAGTCTTAATCCATTGGGCTGACCCATTTAATTGAGTTACAAATGATGAGCCCACTTCATTAGGCCCAATACGCCATCTTCCTAGAGGCCCAGTTTGGTGTCACGTGTCAAATGACGTGGCGCTCCAAGTCAAACAGAAGAGCCAATGGGATCATGCCACATGTCAAAATGACAAGGCATGCCAAGTCACATTAAAGGGCCAATGAAACCGCGCCACATGTGCAAGTGACATGTTCTGGCCAATCAAATGCGGTTTTGTCACACTTCAATTTGATTGGTCGGAAAGAGTTTGTTCTTATCATAACTCTTCCCTCCCACAACTATAAATAGGGGTCTTCATAACCTAGAAAAGGGACCAGAAGTTATAACAAGAAGCAAGAGGGAGCTCGTGGATCAAACGCTGCGGATTTCTCTAAAAGCTACAAGCATTCAAGTATTCTAAGGATTAAAAGATCAAGACGAAGATTCAAGAACAAGCTGCAAGCCCTTGGATTAAAAGTACGTCAAGATCAAGATCAAGCTTCAAGCACTTGGATTAAAATAAAATAAAATTCAAGATTAAGCTCATAGGCTCTTTTATTTACCGTTGAAAAGAAGAATTAGAGGATTCATAGAGATTGTAACACTCAAATATTTGAAATAAAATACTACGATAGTTGCAATATTTTTCGGTTTTGATTTTATTTTCTCGACGCAATTTATTGTCAACAAATTCTGGCACGCCTAGTGGGACAATCTCTACCTCTCCTCTTAACTTGTCAATCACCAAAGTTCATGAACAACGAAATGACTTCCAAGAGAATCAACTCCAGTTCAACTTCTGTCAAGGCTGCTAATTCCAGGTTCTATGATGATGTGGAAAGCATCCTCGATGTTACCTTTGGAAGCTTTGGACCAGTTACGAGGAGCAAAGCAAGCTCGTTAGGACAACAAGCACCCCAAGTGTCATCCACATCTACCCCTATTTTTGAATCTTCATCCTCAAAAGGAGCAAAATCTTCCACAAACGCACCCGAAAGAGGAATTGATGTTGCTGAAAAGACCAAGAAAACTCTTGCTCTGCTTGAACTCTCCAGATCCAAGCACTCTGCTGTGAAGGAAGATGATGACGCTTCAAGTGATAGATCCTCCCCACTTACACCACATAGTGTGAGCCAATCAAGGATCAATCCGTGTGAAAATCCATGCTACTCTCCATTGTCCACGACAATCATGCAAGCCATGGTGACAAACACTTCATCTGTGGAGGAGCAGTTGGAAAACTTGACGGAAGAAATCGCTTGCTTGACCAAGTGCATGCAAAATCAAGATGCTAGAATCGACAAGCTAACAGATAGAGTGGGAATCTTGATGGAAGAAGAATCCACCCATGCACCTGGAAAACTCCCAGAAGTTCAAGAGATTGATCCTCCCCCACGACAAGTTGCATCCACTAAGGAAATTCCAGTATCTTCGGAAGGGATTATTCCAATCGATCAACCGAAGGAGTTCATTGAAGGAACTATTAAAAGTAAGTACGAAGTTGCTACCAAATCTTCCCTTACATACGCAAAGTCGTACACTGCAAGGATCGATATGTTGAAGATGCATGCTGGCTATCAACCTCCAGTTTGATAGTAAAGGCAATCCAAAAAAACATGTGGCGCACTTCATTGAGACATGAAACAATGCTAAGACTTATGGAGATTACCTCGTCAAACAGTTTGTCCGCTCGCTAAAAGGAAATTCTTTTGATTAGTATACAGACCTCGAGGCAGGATCTATTGATAGCTGGGATCAACTAGAACAAGAGTTCCTCAATCGCTTTTATAGCACAAGGCGCACTGTGAGCATGGTGGAACTCAAAAATACTCGTCAACGAACGAAACTCAAAAATACTCATCAACGAACGAGTGAACCAGTTATCAACTTTATCAATCGTTGGAGGAATGCAATCCTCAATTGTAAAGACAGGCTTAGTGAAGCTTCTGGCATAGAGATGTGCATCCAAGGCATGCATTAGGTATTGCGCTACATCTTGCAAGGTATCAAGCCTAGCACATTTGAAGAACTTGGAACTCGTGCCCATGACATGGAATTGAGCATGGCCTCCACTGGAAATGAAAGGCTGCCCATCTATGAACCTCGCAAAGGGAACGAAAAGAAGCTATGAATGTCAACATATCACCTATGAAGTTCACGACGAAGGTGAGTGTTGGTTGATTTCCCAATGCACACGCAAGTGTACGTGGTCGACAAGTAATATAGTATTTTA